>OZ038395.1:39170074-39319241 GCA_964036045.1 Eutreptiella sp. 'Long Island Sound 2002'
ATCTCTCACAGACCCCAACAATGCGGAATCCGTTCGGTTGGCTCTAGTCTTTTCAACAGTTGGGCGCTTCCTTGCCCGATCGATTCATGATGCAAGACTTGTCGACCTGCATTTCTCACCCTTCTTCCTGGACCTGCTGTCCCACTGGTCTCATTGGCTGCGAAGTCCGGTGCTGCTGTCACCACTGGTTTGTCCTTCCTTCCGTCCGGGTGTAGAGGTGATGCCAAGGGGCTTCGGAACTTGTATTTGGAGCATCGGAAATGATCTCTTGCGCTGTTGAAGCAAACCTCAGCCGCCACTCATCTCCCATGACCACCACAGTGCCGCCATGCTTCCACTGCCCGTGTCCCCCTGTCCTTCAGCATCTCCAACTAGTGGACACTACTATGGGGACCTCTATGCAGCGATTGCTAGACCTCGCACAACAGACACTGCATGGTACTGAGCAGCAGAAGAAAGAAAGTGTGGCTGCAATCCGCGGCATGGGGCTGGATTTCACGCTCCCTGGCGCCGAGGACGTTCCATTGATTGACGGGGGAGACACGCGGAGGTGTGTGCTCCATGCGGCTCTTTGTTGGATGCCAATTGGCTGGGGTGCGGGGGGGGGGGGGGGGGCTGGCTGCGGGGCGGGAGGCCGGACACTCCGTCATGAGTGTGTCACCTCAACGGCCCTGCCCACGGACCGCAATGCCACGCCAGCCTTTCTTTTCCCTGAAAGGCAAATGCCTGGAACTGCCGCGCGCCACACTGACGTGTAGCACTTGGTGATCCAGAGCCCCCTGTGTTACATTTCACACACAAGCGGGGCTGAGCGTATTTTCTTGTGTTGGGACAGAATTCGTATGATTGCACCCCTTTCCCTGACCCCGCTCCATAAGTGGACATACAGAAGCACAAGGCGGAGAGGCAGGGGTCGAAACCCGTTTGCGCATTCTCGAGTGCCATATAGCTGGAGCTCCATGGTTGACGCCGAATTGTACGGGAGAGAAGGCCGGTAATTGACGACCGCTTGGCTTTGGGTATGAATGGGGGTGCTATGAGTTGGCTGCTGCGCTGCATCTGCGTGGTATGATGTTTGGTGGCCGTAGAAATCGGGGGTGACAAGGCTGCCCCCCCCCCCCTGCACTACCAGCAAGTCACACATTGGTGAGCTAGCACCCATGGCCTTGTATGACAGTCACGTTGCTGGTTGTGGTGAGCACCTCCCAGCCTGGGGTCTTCGTGATGACCGCATACCGGGCACTGATCAGGCCGTCAGGGGAGGACGCCATGGGCTGAAGTTGCATTCTGGATTCCCACTCAGGAAGGTGGATGCCCGCGGCAGTGCGGATGCCCGCAGTAGTACGGATGCCTGCTTGTCATAGCAGAAGGTTCAAAGGCGAGAGGCCAATAGGCGCCGCCACAGGCTAACAGAGCCAACCACCAAGGCCTTGTGCCAACCCCTCCCCCCCCTGCTGCCCTTAACAGCAACAACACCCCCCCCCCCCCCCCCCTCCCTCCCAGCTCGGCCCCAGAAGGGGCGCCTCAGTGGACGATAGGACTAAACAGGGCCAGATGGCCACGAGCATGGAACAAGAGCCGCACCAGCGATAACAAACATTGCTTGGGGCATCTAGATCTCCGCTCACGGGGCATGAAGTGCCAAGCTTCCAAGCTCACTAAGGACTCACCCCACGCATTGCTTCTAAATAGGGTTGTGTGGCACACAGTTCCTCCATTTGTGAGAAGGAGGGGGGCAATGGGGGGGTCAACAAGACTCAGGCTTTGTCTTTGTGGTTTTATGGATAGGGACACGGAGCTCATCGGCGCAACAAAAGCCACAAGGAGGGCACACGTTCCACCTCCAGTGCCACGAGGAAGGCACAGGGTGACAGGGAGTGGGATGGCCTCCGATTCGGTGGGGTGTACGTTGGGGTTGCATGATTGTGCAGAGGCAGGCCCCAGACACAGTAAAAGCTGTGCATTGGTAAGCCTTGAAAAGTGTTCTTAACGCCCCCTCGCCCTCACCTGCGCACCCAAGTCAGATGGGCATACACAAGAATGCCTCCGCCATCAAGGGACCCTACCGTTTTGGGAAGGTGCTTTCTGGATAGGGTAGGGCAGCAATACCAACTGCCACAACCGGTGCTATATCTATGTTTTGAGCTGCTGAGCTGTTGGCCTCCACCGAGTCTCACCAGTCTCAATACCTCATGTTTCCTGTGCACCACTGCTCACGTGTCTCTGACACATGGGCACTCAGCAAGATAGCTGCAGCTGTTGTGTGAATTTAAATGGCTGCATTTTCTTGTGGAGGAGCACAAACACTCCACTAACTCGGGATGGGCCCTCGGTGCTCCTGGTTAGGGCTATGAATTGTGATCGTTTGGTGACAATACAAGCATGTTTACATTGGCTCCCACATTAGCCCGCCTGCTCACTTCCTTGTGACTATTTGTATGTATTTGACCTTTTTGAGGGGAGGTTGTTGTAGAATAACTCTGGTGGAAGCCATTCCCTTCCCCAACGGGCCACCCGCCAAATGCATCACATATTGCAATTGGCAATAAGATGGCAGGCCATATGGGGCACCGCAGCGTAGATGATATGAACCAGGGACACGGTGGTGTGCAGTGGTGGTGGGAACAATGGGAAGGTGGTTTGTTTCTGATGTTGATTCCAGGGGTACCCCTCCTTGTGAGATACGCCACAGGCTATCTCGCGGGTGATGACACAGCCCCTCTCCTGAGTTGAGGGAGCGCAATGCAAGAAGCACCTGACCGATAAGTCCAATGCAGGGTTGGTCGCCATCTGATGTCAGGCTGGCCAGTGACGGGCATTGGCCTGCCTCATAAGCCTTCGACCAGCTACCGATGGCAAATTGGATTTAAGAATTACTGGTGAGTGCCCCATCAGGTTATGTGGTGTCAGGTAACCAGTGGTAGTGCCTGGTGGTGCTGCTCTTGCCACCAGCTGTTTTCATGTCCTGCAGTGTTGATGAAACCAATGTCATCGAATACGTCTGGCGTTCCTGTCATATGCTCCTGTTTGCACTGGTCAAGCCCCACATGACTGCAGTAATGGAAGGCTTTGAAGAGGTGTTGTGACGTGATTACTTGATCAACACTGAAGTTCGGTGGAGGGGTGTTGCCATGCATTGTTGCATTTTGTTTTTCTGCCAGTTGTCTGCCTCAACGATATTTGTGAGCCAAAGAGGAAAACGCTTTGGGTGAAGGCGCAGCAAATGTTGCAGGGGTTTACCAACATGAGGACATGTGTAGAAGGATCATGAGGCAATATGTGACAAGATGTAATATGTGCTTCTCCCATTTTTTTTCACATGCATGTGTCATCATTGGCTGATTGCATATGTCCTTTCCCCCAGCACTGGGTGTGTTCCCAGCAGTGGAAGCAAGTAGGAATGGTTAGGGAAGGGGGCATATCAGGAGATCTCATGGGAATTAGCAGGGCCATGGATTCTGGAGTCCGGGCACCAAAAACTCCGTCATAAAGGGTTCAATTTATCTCACTGTATTTCTCACAATATTTTCCTCACTAAACACCAGGGCCGATTCTTTTGGGGGGCCATTGCGGTGAGTTCAAAACTGCCAAGTTCGCTTTTCCTGAGTCTTTGGCTCCGGAAGCTGTGGTCGTAGTGTGGGGGCCGAGTCAACTGAGGTCAGCTCCCCCCCACACACATTGACATTGACTCACATCAGGATTGGGGACGGTGTGCACCGGCTGCTGGTTTGTGATATCTGTCGATCCATCTCCTCAAAGGTGAGGCCATAGTCTTCAGTGCTGTCAAAAGGGCAAGTGATTAGGTGATGCCAGAATTGCCTGCACCGGTACTTGCTGGAGTCTCGGCGTGCGGGCGGCCTGGGTCAGCCAACACATGCAGTGCCACACCGGCAATGTGAAGGCAAAACCCCATGAGCTGCGGAAGAATGAGGGGGTGACGAGAGTTGTCGGTCGGCAGGATTACTGAGGGATTGTTGAGGGTTATTGTGGGTGCTCCCAGTACACGCACGTGGACGTGCACCAACACAGCCTCTGCCTGTAGTACAGTCTGATTTGCGACTGAGGGCGGAACGATCCCACGCACATCGAGGCTTTCAATGTCGCCATAGGCCATGCCAAGTGGTGCCCTTGCCGTGTTTGATGACGACGAATTGGAAGCGCTTTTGTGTGGGCGACTCTGTGATGCCACCACCCCACTTTGGTATGTGTGCGTGATGCCCTTGCTTCCTTGCACCCCTTCCAGCACACCGCATGTTAAGCACACATAGAGCACGCAATTTGCACTCGCCAGCTTTGCTCCTCCTCTTTACATTTTCTGCTTTTCGCAATTCCCAAAACAATATGATTTTCATTTCAACTCGAGGATTGGCCACCGGCAGTATGTAAGTTCTGCTCCAATGCACACAGAGACGGGCGTTTTCAGGGCACCAGCCTTGCAAAAACCTGCGAGCCAGCCCTGCCTGCATTCGCCATCTGTGTCGAGACGGCAACGGATCATTTGGTTAAAACCTGAGTGTAGGAAGCTGCGATTTCAGCTGCATACATGCATTCAAGTTGCATGCTCAATACGGCGTGGGGGGTTACAAGGGCACTGCATCGGCATGCTTTTATTGGGCAGGCAGAGATTTCATTCTTGGGAGGGGAGAGGGTCCAAAAATGGGCCAAAGTGAGACCTCTTCCTTCTTATGGTTTGGATCTTTTTTTGCTGGGTAAACCATCAAGGCGGAGTGGGTTTGCTGGGTGGTATTTCAGGTTTCAGCTGCTTGGTTGTGTTGTGTGGAGCAGTGCCTTCGGGCTGGGGGGGGGGAGGGAAGGTGTCATGGGTCGCTGACTAGCAACCCGTGGGGCCGGCCAGTCCTATGTGTCCGGGGTGTATTTTTGCTTCTTCTGAACTTCTTTGTGTCCGTTTCAGTGAAAGGCGCCCATGGCATGTCACTGACGATTTTTGTTGATTTTGCCTTCCTCCCATCCTGTGCCCCTGCGGTACATGGGTTATCTCAAGCATCTGCTTCCCACAGCCAGGGGGGGGGATTTGTAGAGAGGCCAAAGGAGGTATCCATGCCCGCATTGATCCAATGCATCGAATTTAATTGGGAAGGCCAATAGCCAAGGGCGCAGTTTCGTGTTGTACCAACCCTTTGCTGCTAGGGATTGGCCTTTTATCAACAAACACCACTCACATGTGGCAGCTAGAGCTTTCACCTGCTTTACATTTCTGGGAGAATAGCCCCCAAGTTCTATCTTGGCGCTGCAGATTTCTGATGGTTCGCATTGGCTCAAAAGCCTCAACCATTGGGCTGCAACTCACATTGGTGAGGCAGATTGTAAGGATCATTTTGACAAAAGAAAACTTGACACAAACATCAGTGAGCTCAAAGAAAGCGCAACTTTTTTGCAAAAGGACAGGGGCAGGGTGCTCGGAAATAATCTAGCCTACAACGTACATACATTGAAAAGAAAAGGAATGCAGCGCTGAAGGCCGCAACCTCCTGCATGTGCCATGAACGGTACCACAGATAGTAGCACAAAAAAGAATTACTCACTTACTGAACACATATCCATATTCGAGGATTGCGTAGTCACATGACCAGTGCACCATGATTGCAACACAGACCACAATCCTAGGGTTTGCACACACCTCCAAGAATCAGCAGTGAGCATCTAGAAGCCTCCAACGACCGTCTAGAAGCGTAAACCGGAAGCATCTGCAAGCCTCCAGCGACCACTAGCAAGCACGTGGAAGCTTTGGGATCCAGAAGCCACTAGGAACTAATGGTGGGTATCCAAAAGCCTCCAAGATTTATCAGCAAGCATCCAGAGGCCTATGGACATAAACAGGAAGCATCCAAGAGCTTCCAGTGATTAGCAACAAGCATCCACCAGCCCCAACAGCCCCTTCCACCAAGAACTTTCAGTATGCATTCCAAAGCTTCTGGGAATTTGCAAGAAACATCGAGGAGCTACCAAGAAATAACAGTCAGCATCCAAAAGCCCACAGGATGCCCCCAAAGGCCTCCAAGCACTGGAATGTGTCTACAGGGCAGGGCACCATGGACCAAATAGTCGTACTGTGAAACCCGAGATGGGGCCATTCAACTAGAAAGGGATCTCCATCAGACACATGGTCACAGCCCTCCACAATGGTTGGGCTTTGCTGTGCGCAACCATGCACCATCTTCTAATCCAGCCGTATGAAACTGTGCAACTAATCTCTTTTTTTACCAGAAAGCCGCTTAAGCTCCGGGCGCATCGGATGATGGTGTTCATTGGACATCTTCGAAGGGCTGGGTTTTGTTTGTCATCTTTGCCTTTTTCGCCAAAGAAACCTGTTGCAAAGAAGCAGACCCAACACCAACATATGAAAAGATGGGAATTTGGCGCTGTGGAACTTGGTAGTTCCCTGGGCCACTGGGTAGTGTGGTATGCTTGTTAGAAAGAAGTAGACACTCAAACCTTCGGCTTGTATGATACTGCTGGCCTGATTACTGTTATTTTCTGCAAATCTGTCATCTGCCTTTGCCCACAGGACTCGTGAAGAGCTGTCCGCTGCCATCGTGTGCGCACACGGGTACACTTCGGACTCCCAAGAGATCATTGATTTGTTGGATATCTTGTGCATTGATTTCAGCCCCGAGCAACAGCAATTGTTCATGACATTCCTGACTGGATCGCCTCGGCTGCCTCCAGGTGTGGCTTGTGGAAGCTGTTGTTACGGATGTGTTCCCCCCCTTTTCCTGGACAGCCCCACCTCTTTGGTTTCTTTGAATGGCACAAGGTGGCCTGGATTGCCGGAAAGGGAGGGCGTCGTGTCCAGACTGGGAGCTAATGGTGACGCCTGCCAGCGAGTGATTGGTCTTGCCGACGGTTGCCAAAGAAAAAAGGGACGTTGAAGCAAACATGTGGGCCGCAAACCGCCTTCGCCATTGCGGCCAGCCCCTCCCCCAATGTACACATGCGCCCCACTTTCCCCCGATGAGGAAGCGGTGTGCAACAAAACATCTGAGCCTGATTGGGAACTTGGTGGCAAATGTCATCATTGATCATGGTGAACAAATACCTTGTGATTGCATCAAATCCAAACACAAACAATGTCGGTCAACAACTCCTTGAAAGCATGGACAGAGCCCTTGGAAACACTTTTGGTATGGGCTGTGCCAACAAGATTTCGGCCTCTCGCATGAACCCAAGATTAAGAAATCCAGCTGCTTCCACCCACCTGACTGTCAAAACTCTTCGAAGGTGGCGCGGGTAATCTACAAAAGATTCCACCACTTACTCCGTTTCCTCACAACAGTTGTTCCACTCAGAAGTACGAGGTGAGACCCTTTTATGGCCCATCAAAAGGGGGGGGGGGATCGGTGGTCACAAGGATCGGCTGGGGCATATGGAACTTTTGAACTTTTTGGGAGATTGAGAGTGAAATTAGTTTGTGTGCCTAGCTGATGGAGATCAGACACAGACCCTTGCTTACAGCCGTGCATGTAGGGTTGCCGGCTTCTTTCTCCGGCTGCGCACGGCAAGATCTGAGCATGGCACACGTTTGCGCACAGTTGAGCAGCACTTCAGGAAGCATGGAAGAAAAAAAAGTGGTGCTGGTGGAATTTTTGTCTGAGGGCACTATGTATTGTAAAAGGCCCCCCGGTCAATTCTGGGCCAACCTCAAAAAGCTCGTTGCTGCTGTGGTCTCCGCTCTTTGCCTTCTTCACTCTATTTGGCAACATCACAAGGAATCGGGTAGTCTGGGTGGTCAAAGAGGAAAATGAAGAGGTTGGTATCCAAGGGATGGGATCAGCCCCTATCCTTGGGCGCAATCACTTGCTCACCGACATGTCGTGACAAGTTGTGGGTGTTTTTGGGTGGGTCAGAGGCAGTGCGCTTGCCAGGATGTGCCAAGCCAATCTATACGTGATGCATCAAAAATACGAGAGATTTGCGACCTATGGTGGAGTGCTCTCTGCCAGTGCCCAATGGTGGTGTGCCCCACACCAGTGCCCCATGGCAGTTTCGGGATAATAACGGAGTCTAGCAGCCTGTTTTCCATCGTTCAGTATAGCCTCTGTTTCAGTTGTCCGTTAAATCCGCTCAGTTCCTGGGAAATGATGTTTCAAGGTTGGATTGATTTATTCTGATTAATTGTATTTCTTGACAATACGGGATGCTGAGTTCTTGCAGTGGCTGTCATAGTATGTGTTGGGAGGGGGTTTCTTTTTCCAGTCCAAAAAACCTCTGAATGGTGTGCACAGTTTTGATCGGTGGGAAGGCACAGGCCTGAAACCTGATAGAAGTACGATTTAGGTTTGGTACTGCGCGTTAGGGATGGCGAACCCAAGCCACTCCTCAGGCATTGAATAGGAGGTTTAAGGGATTAATACCGGGTCACAATGCGAGACAAACCGTTCGTTGGCTTCTCTGCATTGGCGTCTCTCTATGCGACGCTGTATGTATGGGAATCCGTGTGCCTGGGGCATGTGCCTGTGTCCATTGCTGCATTGCCTGCTGTCTCTTTGTAGGGGGCATCACTGCAGTGCAGCCGAAAATCACAGTTGTGCGGAAGGGAGCCCCAATGCCGCAATTCGTGAGCACCACGGAAGATGACAGCGCCAATTCCCTCCCATCCTGCAACACCTGCTTCCATTACTTGAAATTGCCTTCCTATGGATCGAAGGATTTGCTGAAAAGCAAATTGCAGCTTGCCATCCTGGAAGGCAGAGGAGCTTTCAACCTGTCATGATATGGTTTGTTGATTGCCCCCCCTCTGACGAAGAAAGCAAGGGCCGGTACTCACAACTGCCGGAAGTTCCCCCGGACGCCATCCGCAATGGACAAAATTGGGAAAGCAGGGGAAGGTGGTGCAAATTGGAAAGTTGTGTAAAATTCTGTACGAAAATGGTGAGAAACCACCCCTAAATGGTGGGAAAGGTAGTTTCATTGGATGATCAGGCACGGTGGGTGGGTCCTGATGAGTTTTTACCTCTAGAAAAAATGGCAGGCCTCAGAAATACCCGTTTCCGGAACGTTACCGTGCACTTCTCCGAAATGGGCTGATTTAGGAAAAATGGGGGAAAATGGGGAAAAGTGTGGGAAATTTTGGATGCTCAATGGAAAAATGGGGAATCTAGGGGCTCAAAAGGCCAAAAAACATGGTTTTGATTGGCACCAAGGCTATGGTGGGGGTGCATTGGTGAAAGCTCCCAAGGAAAAAGGGGGGGAAATGGGGGAAATGGGGGAAAATGGGGAAACCAAACCAGTCCACCCTAGCCCCACACTTTTTGTTATTTGCCCCCACCTCCCCCCATAACACCCCATTTCCCCCCATTTCCCCCCATTTCCCCCTCATTTCCCCTCATTTCCTCCCATTTCCCCCTCATTTCCCCCCATTTCCCCCCATTTTTCCTGGTACTGGGTACATTTCGGGTACGTTGCTGGGTATATTACCACCCACCTCGTCCGGGTATTTCTGAGGCCTGAAATGGGGAGGTATGGGAGAAAGTATGCGAAAATGGGGGGAAGCGAATGGGAATGGGAACATTTGTCGATGATTGGTAATATGGCATTTTGTTGGTGCATGAGGGGTGGCACTGTTGGTGCACACGGCAACACGGAGAGAGGGGGGCTGTTGTGGGGGTGGGTGGGTGGGTGGGTGGGTGGGTGGGTGGGTGGGTGGGTGGGTGGGTGGGTGGGTGGGTGGGTGGGTGGTGTGTGTGTGTGTGTGCTGGGTGGGGATGGTGCAGAATTGTGGCACGTTGGTGGGTGGGGGCAGAGGTGTGGCACGTTGTTGCAAGTGTGCTTTTATGGCGCGCTCCTGTCCATGCCAGGCGGTGGGGGAGGGGGCCCACCACTGCCCGCCAGCAGGAGGCAGTACCCCGCCCGTTCTAGACTCCGAATTTTTCTGCTAAAAATGACACTACGGGCACTTCTGCCCCAGCAGACTTTTTACTAAGAAGCTGTCGAAGCACAAAATTTTGTAAACTTCGGAACCTGGACCTGTGGTGTCGCATTTGCCGATCTTGCCTTTTTGGCTGTCCCAAGCTGAAAATTGCTAGAAGCCACCAAAACTCGATTTGAGACCATAAATGTATACGGCTTTCAAAGCTCCTTAATGCTGCAGCAGCACGAATCTGCGATCTGCAGCGCCGATCGTCCATTTTGGCAATCTGACTTTGAGACACCGAGCTTTTGACCTCAAATTCGAATTCAGCGTCAACAATTACCCCATGTTATCTTTTGTGAAAACCCGACACAGCAGGCCCAAATGAATTTTTTGGCATTAAGATGCACCCCAAGAATATGTTAATGGTACTCTCAATCCTGTTGGTCAATGTTTTGACTCTCGTGACCTTCTTATCATCACCACACAGTGAGACTTGTCACACAGTGGGGAATTTTTCTCGAATGCGTAGCTGAACTCCACGCCACAGCCCATGCACAAATGATGGTGCAGGGTGTGCCTTCGCCACGAGAAGAGTACTGCACGTGGAAGGTAAGGACTGGACTATCTAGAGCTGGCTTGTGGGCTGGCGAAGTGGTGCCATCAGGGAAGTGATGTCCAATGGGAGCGTGGTTCTGCTTCCTAAAAGAGAATACCTCTGTGATGCCCATGAGTTTCTCAGTACAAGTGGTCCTCCAAGTCTACAACTTCTAAGTTGAAGAATCTGCCGGGTGTGGCGGCCTGTTTAAGGACAGGCCAAAACAGTCAAAACTTCGCCCGTTGGTTGAATACACTGCATGGAACAGAAGGCGCCGAGGGTTGCCTCCCCCGCCGTTTTAGCGCTGCACATTGATGTATAATAGTATCATGGATGAACAGGTTCAAATTAAAGGCTGTGTTGATTGTCATCTAATTCTGTGCAGAGTGGTTCCTTGTCCTTTTGAATGTTTAAAGCTGCCATCTTCAAGTTGGGCACCCCGTAATAAGCACCCACTCAAGAATCACAGCTCTACCACATGGTGGGTGCATGTTTTTTTATTGTGGAGATGCTTCTTCTCGGGTCCAGACAAACACTATAGTCAGCGAGTGATTCCACCGTGGTGGTTACATGGGAGAAAGCTGTGGTGCAAAGGCAAGGGAGGGTTTGTCCACTCATGAAAGGGCGTTTTCCTTCTCGTGGTTCAAAAGAATTCCGTTTTTCGGGGGTCTTGTGTGCTCGGTTATTGCTATGGTTGCCTTTGTTCACTGCAGATATGTTTGGTACTCAGGGGCTCTGTTTCTTGCAGGAGAAAGAGGCAGCTTTGCGCCCAATGTGTCACGGTGATTGTGTTTGCGGGTTTGCAGATGCAGTGCACATCCTGTTGGATGCCGCCATTAATGGGCTTCAGCGAAGAGGATAAAGGTGGTCCAAGCTTCTTGCACGACGAAGGATGCAGCATTGTGCACCACCTGTGTTAAGGTACAACCGAAAAGTGTAGGCATGGGTTAAATTTTTCAGTTCAATCATCGTAACGTCAGATTTGTAGGATTCATCAGACCTCAAGAACTCAAGTGTTTCGACAGACCCAACACTTGCCCTGATCACTCTACTGTGTCTCTTTGTGGCCCCCAGACCTGTGGTTCAGGATCATCTAATCTAAAGGTGCTGATTTTTTCAGGTACACCTTACATACTTTGACCATGTTCTTCATGATTGTTAATGTGTACGCCCGTTTGCCTGACACATGTTTGTGCACACATCCTTGCTTTTTTTTGCTCTGTGGCTCCCAGCTGTCCAGATGGGGCCTCCCTTCCATAGCCTTGCCTTTGTCTCATCGATCAACAGGTTTATTTTTTCATTTCTCTCTGGCACTATGTGCTGTTGCCTGTCTGTACCACATTTTCAATTTTGTACAGTAACAATCTTGAATTCAGGTAAATCATGCACCATTTGCACTGAAAACAGAAGGGGCGTTGGTTCGTTACAGATGTTGGGCTGAATCTCTGTGTGCGCGCACGTGCGGGCCTGTGCGCCCCACGTCGTGTACGCCTGCGTGTGCGTGCGCATGTGTGTGTCTGTGTGCGTGCACACACGTGTGCATAGGTGCCTACGTGTGCATGTGTGCATGTGAGAGAGTAAGAGAGTGAGATTGTGGGACAGAGCATTAATGAGCTGCACTTCGTTTTGTGGTGTCAGATGTGAGATGAAATCTGGCAGGATGACAGTTCCTGCTGTTTTTGTTCATGTGGAACCTGCAGGTGAATGCAAGAGCCCACCTGGTTTGCAATGGTGTGTCACCTTGGATCTGTACCCAGGCCTGTTTTATTGACGAGGACAATTTTTTGGTGGACGCAATTGTGGGTTTTATTTTTGGGGGGGAGGGGATGGCTAACCTCAGTATGTAGTCTTCTCAATATTATTCCTTGAGCCCGGCGGTCGGTTTGTGCAGCATTCGGGCGCTTTCTGGAAGATGAACAATTAGTGCAAGAAAGATGCAGGGAGCGGACAGAGGTTTTCAGGCAGCACTGTTGCATTGTTCATTTTCCCCGGTAATGGATTGGTGGGATACAAATGTCTTCTGGTGGTAGAATTTGGTGAAGGTGTTCACAAGCAAGAGAGAAGGGTATCAAAAAAAATGGATACACACATGTTGTTGATCAAATTTATGGTTAAATATTGGACATGTTGACAGTGACACCCAATATGCAGCAGTGTTTGATGTTACCCTAGGCCAGATGTTGCATGAATGGTTGCAATGCTGTGACGTGCAGCTGAAAGTGACACACAAGGTGCAGTAATGCTTGATATGGCCATAGGCCAGATGTTGCATTGCTCATGTACACTAATCTTCCAATGGTCTCTTTGTAATCATGGTGATTGATATCTGATTTGTTTCATTTGTGGGTGTACCATATTCGGACACTTGGACTTGATGAGAAGGCGTGATTTCTTGCACATGAAAGGATTGCATGTATGCATGTGCATCAGGGTTTTGGAGCTTGGTATTTTTCATGAATGAAAGGGCAAGTATGTAATGCATTATCTTTCCCGTGTGCCAAAACAATTGTACAAAAAATATGTCCCACTTTCTGCGTACTTGCTCAGTATGGTATTTGAGTTCATTGAAAATAATTGCGGTGCATAAACTCCAGAATGTCAAGAATCAACACTCGGCATAAAGTTGACAATATTTGAATTGCGATGACATCATTTGCTATTCTTCATCCATAGCACAACATTGATGATCATACTGGGGAGAGCTTAAAAACACCATTGGGGAAGGACACCTTCCTGAAATTTATGGAGCTTTTCATGGTTTTGAGTCGTTTTATTCCATTTTACAAAATGCATTCCACCCATTACATTGCTGCTGCACATTCCCATTGTTTTTTTTCGTCTGAACTATATTGTGCCATTTTCTTCAAGGTGCAAGCATGCCATGCTTAATGTTTTAACAAAATCTCTGCCACTCTTGACGCCGGGAGTCCGCAAGCACATTTGCATGAAGAGAAAGAAAAGACGCATCCTGAAATTTAACAAAATCAAAGAGTGCAAGGATGAATTATGAAGACGGGTAGTCCAGCCCATGGCCCAGATTGTGCGCGGGGCCATAACAAAACCAGAAATATGTCGGTGGTATATCAGTGAGCAATTGCAGCGCTATGAAGCAATGCACAAGGTCAAAGTCAGATTCAGCGAGCTTGTAGTGTCAAAACAAACAGAGCCAATTATTTACATGTAGGAAATTGGTGACTGCATCATGACTGTTTCTATACTTAACATTTCCGAACACGCAATAGGGAAAAAGGGGTCCAACCGAGATCCATCGAAGTCAAAGTCATCATATTCTGCCGAAATGGAGACAATGATGAAATTCAAGTTATTGCAGCACTAACATCAAAGCAAGACTCTTCGGATGATCATGAGTGGCGGAAAAAAAAATTGACACCCAGAAAGTGCAGCTGCTTCCCTTCGCTGGGCTCTTTTTGCCTTTGCGTAGGCCATCTCCGGGCAACGCCTCTGCCAACATAGTGCGTGAACTCTAGGAAGCTTTAGATGCACAGAGTGTTGGGCCTTAGGCCGAGGTTTTTCATCTGAGCCATCACGGGCATTCAGGTCTGCATTTGGTTGCTTCTCCATTGGCTGCGCTTCACCAAAACATCAACCACATCGAGGTCTTCAAGGTCGTCCTCCTCTGGCATAGCCCAAGTGGCACAGTTGGAAGAGGGGAGCAAAAAAATAACCTGACCATGTAGACGGATAAAAACTGCATCCATCATTTTTGCTACATGTACCATCTCCAATACATGCCCTCAGTGTGAATTATTCGTCCCTTAGTGTTACTAGCTTGCAGCAATTCCGCCAACCATTGCCAACCATAACTTTGTCATGATAGTTGGACTACAATCAAGGTTCATTTTTGCAATTTTTTGTTGTGAATTGAAACACGGATCGGTGATGCCTCTGTCTTGCGTCTTGTTTTGCCATTGCGCAAAGGCTTTTGTTCACATATTGATCTCCATCGTTACACATGTCGCCGTGAAGCACATGTAGCATAGCACGCAACACAATACAACGGCACCAACCTAATCCGCAATGTCTTTGAACAAGTGACTAAACATTCAACACATTTGGTGCCTAAGACAAGAGATACATTTTGTATCAAAACAACAATGATCATAGGGAAACATTTGCATGGCACATTTGAAATCACTTCATGCTCAATCGATAGAGCATATGCCAGCTCTGCACTGCTCTTTTGCTAGACAACCAAGCACTACGGGTGACTTGTTTTCATCGTCGCATCAAAATAGGGTCATTGAATTCCAGTTTAAGGTGGTGCAAACTTCCGTAGAGCGAGTAGAACTGCGACCATAGAGTTGTGACATATTTTATGCAATCTCTGCCCATTCCTTCAATGGGGGGGTTGTGGTGTGTACGATACACCTCTAAGCTTTCACAATTGACCAAAAAAGTGTAAGCAGTTGGGCCCACAATGGGCTTCTATGGCAAAGGCAGGAGGACCAAAGGCTGGTGGTAGCCATCGTTTGATAACGGCGGCGGGACACACACATTTGGATGTAGGGGTAACCACTTACGTATCATCAGTCAAAAGCCTTAACCCCTGCCAACCACCCTTTGGTTGTTACCACGACACAACTGCAAGCAAAACTCACTATCACAATCATTGTTATTGTTCCTATGACCTTCAGTGTCCTTGACACACATCAACGTTCAATTTCCATGCTAGATTGCTGGTTGTACAACCACCATAACCATCAAAATCTAATTGAGCCATTGCCGTGCCCCAAAATATCTACACCCCCCCCATCCCATGCCAACCCCTTCTCCTAATGAGATACCCCCCCCCCACCCTCAAACAGATTTTTGGGACAGCCCCCCCCCCCCCCGGCCAAAGGAAAATGGCGGATGCCCCTAGTAGAACTATATGTTGCATCTAGCTTGCCCTACTAGTGTTCCACCAAATGTCTTACATCTAGCGGAACAAACCTTGCGTCTAATGAAACACTATATAGTGTTCTAGAAATAGCGCTTCTCCGCTAGATATATTTAGCATGCTACTCGTGCCCTAACATTGATCCAAAGAGCCTCCTCTTTGGCCCCCATTTGTGGCTGCCTCCTTGAACTTTTCTGTCCCAAAGTGAACAATTTTGGATGGATAGATGGGTGGCAAGAAGATCAACTATTAACCTTGACTATTAACATCGCTTTTTTTGAGTAGAAACTGAACAATAATATCCTCGGGTGTGGTGGAAATCAAATGACCAAAAAATGTGCAAAAAAGTGTACCGCAAACCTCTAGAATTGTACATACAAAAAATGGGGTGGTGGTTTGTGCCGCAGCTACATCAACAATGATAACAATAACAAACGGTGATGTGCACCGCAACCATTTTCAATGCGGTTGCAACTTGCAAAAACTATGCACCAATTGTGCTTTTACATTTAATGGGAACCATCATTGAGAAATATCGAATAATCGGATTGCTGAACTTGCAAGCAGGGACTGATATGGTTGACAGGCACTTTCCACTACCCTCTCACTTTTGTGAGAATTTGATTAGGAAATTGTCAAATATTCAACCTCATGTTCCATTTTTCTTTGTTCCTCAGCGATGTGACATTCCGTTCACACTTTGCATAAAACCTTAAACTACACTCCATCATTGAGTTTGCATTGACACGCTAAAACAACTTTCCACACCCATTACTTCATCAACCATTTTGGCAGTGCCCAGCCCCCTGCCCCCACCCCCTTTCCTCCTTATTGCTGCTTGAGGTGTTCGAGTATTCTTTCCGAATTTAGATGGGCACATCGCCAAAATTTGATGAGCCAAATACAATTCTCATTATTAGCCAATTAAACCTCTGCATATGTAGCTAAGAAAAATGGCACTCAAAAACAAACCACAAACTACGGGATTGCAAATATCCTGAAATGCTATTTTTGGAGATGGGGCATCAAGATTGGAAAATACAGCCCTCAGATTGGTCATACCCCAGAACTTCCATGCGGTGCATTGTGCTCTGAGATGAGGAAACAATTGCCATGAAGCAGTTTCATTGAAAAATGCTGCATGCTTGTGTGCTTGATAATGGTGACACTGGGCTGAAGCTCCTCTGCTAAACCTGGGCAGCCTGGCCCCCACGGCAGAGAGAGAAAACCAACCTCCAGAGGATGCCAGGTGTCTGACACAACATCCTACACAATGACTCAACCATGCTTTTTACATTGCAAAAAAAGAAGGCAGTTTTATCAACAGCCCTTCAATCATGGACAATCCTTAGATACTCGACAATTTAACTCTTCTACTTGATTTTTTGTAAACCTTTTTTACCCTGATTTCCTAGTTGATCCAACTACTTGCCCCCCTGGCCATGCGTGCAGCAATGTGACTCATACTTGTGTACTACACAGCAACAAACTGACCACCTTTGGCAATATGAGCACCATTGGCAGCATCAACTGCAACTTAGCAATACCAAAAAATTTCCATCGCATTGCATCGCAAACACCAAGCGAATACAGCCACCACAGAACCATTTCGGATCACGGTGCATGTGTTTCTGGGACACATTCCTGCCGTATTCTGGCCACATGCAGCAAACAGAAACAAAACATGGCTGCAAACGTACCCTTTGTGCAAGCAAATCAGCAATCATTCCACTTTGGAAGCACAAAACTTCTTGTACCATATCACAGATTTGTTTTGACTGGCGGAACACGATGCAGATATGCATGATGTTGCTGTGCAGCCTGGTCATTAATCTGACTCCGCTTGCAACGTCGACTGCTCAACCGATGGTATGGGGACACACGCGGACCAGAGCAGTAAATGGACTAAAATGGAGGACAGGGTGTGCATATATGACGAAACGCAGCTGGCATTCAACCCTTCTTCTGCTTTTTCAGCGCCTTAGCACGAATTCCCAAGTGAAGAGACATCAAATAGGACTTGACAGCAAAAGCAGGAAGGCTCAGGATGACGAAAGCCTGCAACCAATGAGGCCAATATGGTAAGCGCACTGCAGGACCTGCGCCAATGCTGGGGATTGCTGAGAAAAATGAAGAGGAGGATGGTAAAGAGGCATCAACAGCGATTGATGCACAAAATCAACCAAATAGCAAATTCTGCACACCTTGGGGAGGCTGCCGTTGTTGTCGTTGATGATGATGCTAATTTGCTTCGTTGTTATGCTATGATGTTTCGTGTTGGTTGTTGCCGGAGTTGCAGCTTGCCAGTAATCTTATCTCAACTGGATTGTTCTTGTTGCTTCAATATGATTTTTGGAAATTGCTTTTGTTCGAAAGGAGGTTGGCAGTGGTATTTAGGCACCTTCAGCAGCCCAACCCCTGTTTTCTCGACTCAATTAGGGTTTCCACTTAGAGTTTTCCACTCATAATTCGCAGAGTCAATGGTCTGCAAACGCCAGCTGAATTTGCGTGATATTAAGTGTCCGTAAACATCCATGCATTTTTGGGTTTTGTAACGAGGGACGGAATGCCCTCTGCGGCAGACACCACCGATGGTCAGAGATCGTCCCAGTTTTGGGTGCTGGGACCCACATGCTGCATCCTCTGTTGTCGGGCACTGCCCATGGAATCCCAGGTAAACGCCCCATCCACAAGTGACCACTTCCATGACTTGGAGGTTCATGTTCAACATTCAAAAATGCCATAGCCGTGTGGCCGATTTGCGGGTAAAAACAAATAAAATGAAAAAAAATTGTAACACGCGGCTCACCCCACTTCTTCAGAGGAAAAAGCAGCAACGGCATGCAACGCGCAAAACGTGACATACCACTCTTCACAAAAGTTGATGGTGTTGGGATAAAAAAAGTTGGCTTCTTGAACTTGCTCAATTTACTCACCTACAAATGAATTTTCAAAAGCACACCTGAAATCTTGCAGACGGTCATCCGGGGCACTTTGTGCCACCAGGATGGCACAACGACGTGATGAGCCCTGGGTGGGTTCGTCAACCAGGGGCAGACACTTCAGGGCGGGCGTTCCCACAAACCGTAGGCAGGCATCCATACGAACATGTTAAATGCAATGGACGCTATCGTTTCACAACGATTGCCTTTCAAAGAAACTGCATCCACGTTGGGAACGAATGCAATGGACGCTATCGTTTTACAACGATTGCCTTTCAAAGAAACTGCATCCACGTTGGGAACGAAAGCATCACCACGTGCCGTGACATACGACGAAAGCGGGTACGCAAGATTGCACAACGATGCCCTTGCTCTTGTACCTAAGCGATGGACGTATGTGACGGTCGCCAAGGGTGCGGCAGAGTCATCCACGTACATCCGAAACATCAACATTAACATACTCTGTGTTAAGAGCGTCTGACCAATCCGCCACAAAAGCTTTGGTTGCACCATATGTCGCCAAGAGAGGGCAAGGGAAAAGACCACTTACACTAGAAATGTTGACGATTGCACCCTTCTTCCTGTGGAGCACGAGGTCACAAACCATCCGACGAGAGGCACTGCCATCCAACAGCGCGCGGCATGCATGTTGAATCCAGGTTGGGGTCAATCGCAGTTTTCGGCCCAAAACAGCCATTTATTCAAAACCCGGACAAAACGGCTAAACGAAGGAAACCAAACGACATATGCCGCGACTTGGTTTCCCTGTGTCAAAGAGCCTTTTTGTGGCCTTATAGTGCACGATATGTCGGAGAAACACCCCAAAAGGGGCCCAAAATATGCGTGGTTGAAGCTGCGCAGCCCCAAAACCAAGAAGAAGGGGGCCGTATCTCGGGCAGTTGGAGGTTTCACTTCCCTTTTACGCTCGAGCTCACAGCTTGCCGAAGCCAAGTGGGCACCGGTACGTGGGTCTAGGCGCCTATTTGGGCGATTTGGAGGGGTGGAAACCACAGAACGTGGAGGTTTTGTGTGTGGACTAGAGGCCAGAGTCGAATTTTGAGCCGCAGGAGTCTACCACTTCCAGAACTTTTTCCAGAACTGGTGTGGCCCACAGGCGCGTCTTGCCCATGTCTTGACCATGAAGCAGACGTCCCCGTGAAGGTTCGTTTCTGTTGGCGTTTCCCTTAAGGACGGCCCTCATTGTAGACTGTGTCGTGGCACTTGAAAATTTTTGTAGATTTGCCTTTTGCAGAAAGCCTTCCGTCAGCAGTGGGATGGGTTTGGGTGACCATCTGGTGACGATACGGAAACTCGAGCGTCCATTGGGACCCACGTACTGACCGCTACGCCCACGTGGCCCGGACTATGGGCGTTCGTTCGGTCAGCGTTCTGTTGGGTTCGGGGCCAAGGGTGGCCGCTGTGTTTGCCGTCTGCATCCCCCTCCTCTTTTCGAGGTGCCCTGCCGGTCCAGTTTGTGTGTGGGGGGGGTGGCGGGGGGGGGGGCTGCTGTTCGCTGCCAGTGTGTGGTGTTGTGTGTGTGTGTGTGTGCAAGCGTGCACAGCAGAGTCTCAACAGCTGAAAAAGCATGAGTCTGTTCCGAAGAAGTGTACGATTTTCGCCACTCCTCGTTCAGGAATTGCAAATATGCAACCAGGTGCAAGGCGGCCCTGGTGCCCTCCAATTTGCCTGCTGTGTGAAACGCAGTGCCACAGTGTGTGTGTGTGTGTGTGTGTGTGTGTGTGTGTGTTTGTGTGTGTTTGCGGGTACGTCGCAATGCAAAGCGGTGACGCGAGCAAACGCTCAACAGTGTGCATGTATTGGAGGCATGGGTGCCAGCAAGTGTTGATGTGGACCGCAAGAGCCGTGTGACAAAGAGCAGACCCGTCAGTGCGTGCAAAAAGGTTCACGGTGCCTCGAATCGACGAAAAAGGAGAACAGAACACGAAATGCCTCCAAGCAGCAAGAGTAGTGCACGAAAGGTCGTGAATAAGCCCGCTGGTGTGCAACGGTGGCCCTCACATACCTCTCAATCATTCCTGGCAAAACGGCATAGGTCAACTCAATCATGCTCTTGATATTGATATCAACCAGTTGTCGGTGCCTTTCAATTGGAAGTTGGTCAAAAAAATCGGGGTGCTCGTAGGACATTCCAACGTTATTGACTGGCACAAGGGTGAAAGGCGAAACACCGGCGTCCTTTAAGGTGAAACAACCAGGTGAGGTGGTTGCACACCTAGGACGCCAACCTCCATGACCTTCAACTCATCCGCGATTCGTTGATAATCTTCCGGGGTGGCCAGTCCAATGTCTTGCTGGATAATTTTCGTTTCAACCTTGTAATCAGACTCTGCACAAACGTCAAAGGGTGCTTGTGCACTTCTTGGACAGAAACAGGGGGCCGAACAGCAGGTGCGAAACATACCGATCTGCTTGGACAGCTCATCCATGAGCGTGGCATTCCGGGCAAGCAGAACAATGTTCATCCCCTTCTTTGCAAGCTGCAACGCATATTCCTTCCCAATGCCGTCAGTGCAACCAGTGACCACGGCCCACTTTCCGCATTTGGCGACGTTAATGCCTACAGTTCGGAGCACGGTGCAGCGTTGCTCTCGCGAAAGATCAATCGCATCACAGCGAATGCAAACGTACCTGTTGACCCACCGGATAGCAACCAGTCAACAAATTGCACGATTAGCTGCAGGACGAGAAAGTATTCGGAGGTACTGAGATTTAGAATTTCAGGAAAAGAGGGAGTATTTCTCATACTTTGAGAATGAACAAAATACCAAACACATAGATGATTGCAGAAATCATGGTATTGAATTAGCTTGGGAGCGCGCGTTCCCTTGGGCAAATTCGGGAAATTCTGAAAAAATCTGGACGCAATAATCGCTTTGGACATGTCAAAATATCACGGAGAAAATCATGAAGCTGCAGATACACTAACCTCACACTTAAATTGTTCCCAGTGGATCACGCGTTCCTGGTCGAATCACGTAGCCGGAAATACTGTGGCTCCAGTGGCCCTCAAGCTTCCTCTCATATTCACCACCTGCCGATGGGATGTGGCATTTGTGTGATCAATACGTTTTTCTTGTGGCGGTCGAAAAGTCGGAAGGCCGAACAAAGACACCGTAGTAACATCGTGTCAAGATCTATCCAAGTATATGGCAGCTGTTGTGCTTTACCCACGTGTGGAGCGAACGTTCTAGTCACAGCGCAAAGAGAGAATTCCCCCCCTGGGAACTGGCGCTCTCTCCTCGGTGGGCACCGTGGTGATACCAATTCTGACGTTCCAAGGTCGTGCATCGGGCTCTGATCTTGCGTGGTGGCGTGGTGCCGCAAATCGCAACGGCATTCCTTGGTGGTGACACCTTGCCTCACGAGATTGAACGATTAATTACAATATTGATCACACCCTTTGGGATAGTCACCGGGCAGTCCCTTGGTCCTCGGTCCCCATAAGGGATCCCCGATGTTTCGTCAAACATGATTTCGCGAGCTGCTGTCAGACACGCCCTTCACAGGGGCGCACGCTTGCGCGCACACACACTCTCACTACCGTCAAGTTTGCCCATTGTTTGACAAGAGTGGAAAGTGGAAATCACTGCTAAGAACCTGCTGAGCAAGATGTGACCGTCTAAACACAAGCTTGGCTTGATCATCAATAGGAAGTTGTGCTTTTTGCAACCCTTGGGGCATCATGTGTGGGGGGGGGGGGGGGGGGGGGCTTAATGCTCTCCCCGTCGCACGGCGAATGGGGCGCCCTCACAGGACGACACCGCAACGGCAACGCAGGGGAACGGGGGTTCTGGACCCCTGCCTCTTATAAGTCTGAGGGTTGGACCACACCTTCTTCCCTTGTTTACACAAGCCTTGTCCTGCTCGAACTTCGCGCTGAGTTGGTGTCGCTATTGCTTCGAAGGCATTTCTGCATGGTGCCTGCATGCAACAGCAGCAACCGCAGCAGCAGCACTAGCAAGAGCAGCAATCGGATTGGCGCATAGCACTACCCGCATGAGCCCCACGCACATGCACACGCGTGGCATTGCGTTTCACACCACCACACCACACCACACCACCCCACCCCACACCACACCACCCCACACCATTCCACGCAACAACACACTCTACAGCGCAAGTAGTGATGTGTAGCAAAGCAAATGGCAGATCTCAGACACAGTAGATGAGGTGTTGGGGCACACTGGGTGGGTGTGGGTGTGGTATTGTACTGCACTTCAAACTTCACCCTGCACTAGTGTCAGTGACCCATGTGCTACATGATCTATCACTGAACGGAATGCTTGAATCAATGCATCTTTTGGAATTGAGACCGAAATCCATGAGTGAAATCGATATGGCATAACATTCATACCCACACGAATACTCTTCTATCACTGTTATCGGTTACACTGCAGGTACATGAATTCTTGTTGAGAAAGTCTTCTTCCCTTGCATTGTTGCATTGGGTGTGGGTGTGAGGGTGTGATGAGGGGAGGGAAGGGTATGACTGCACCCAAACCCTGCCCATCTTCACCGTGGTGTAGTGTGGTGTAGTGTGGTGTGTTGTATGTATGTCTCTCTTTTTCTCCATGTGTGCGTGCGTGTTTGCACAATTACCCTTTCTCTCTGAGAACTGAAATCACTTGCGGACAGGCACCTTCTTTGACACAATGTCGGGAACGGAGACTACTTTGTATATCAGAGGTCTACCGAACGACTGCCAGCCGCAGTTGAAGGACTTCTTTCACGACATGCCAGGGTATTTGTCATGTCGAATCAGATCAAAACAGAGTGATTCCGCAATTGGTTTTGTCGAGTTTTCCAACAATGACGATGCTGCCTACGCAATGGAACGAGCCCAAGGACGCACCCTTGAAGGAAGTCAGGATTTTCCCATGCAAATACAGTGGTCAACGTCCAGCGGCAGGCGCGGTCGGGACCGTAGCCCGGACCGCGGAAGGGGCCATGGAGACCCTCGTGGAAGGGGCCATGGAGATCCTCGTGAAAGGGGCCATGGAGACCCTGGGCACGGGCATACCAGAGGCGGTGGTCGAGGTGGTGAAGCAGTACCTGGTCCTTATGCCCTGGCCTATGCTTCGTTTATGGCTTCTAACCCACCTTCCCGCGAGGTGTTGGAGCGCTGCACACTTTATGTTGAAGGCGTCCCCCTGGATGCCACAGAGCGCGAAGTTACTCACGTGTTCCGCCCGTTCAGCGGATTTCGGTCGTTAACCTTGGTGGTCAGAGACTCACAAAAAAATCCAGGCACACAGTACTGCATTTGCTTCGTTGAGTTCGAAACTGTGTACCAAGCATCGTTCGCAAAAACTGTGTTGCAAGGCTACCCCTTCGCAGGGGAACAGGACGACAGGGGTCTCATGCTCTCCTATGCACGCAGTGAAACCAAGCGGCCTCGAGACGATCGCGATGACGAGAGGCGTAAGCGTAGAAGAAGCTAACACACCCAATCAACCACCGTCAACAGAATTGCTCGACTTGAATGAGCAGGAGCAAGACAATGCCCCGTTGCCTATGGCCTGATCGGAGCTTTGCCCTGGCAGGCATGGCGGTGGGCTTTGACAAGGGACTAGACTACATGCAGGGAATGATGGAACGGGAAGGGGCTGCAGATGCAGGCCTCAGGTTGGGCACAGGGCAGTTGCGGCACAGCGCAGTCAATCCCTCTGTGGGTGCCGCGGTAGACAATGCTTGTGAAGAGTGGGGCACAACCCTGAATGCACAGTTCCATGCACGTTACACTCCACATTGTAAACTTCAAATGTCTAATGGGGAAGGGAGTGGTGCAACCTCCCATGTTCAGCTTTGGCGTGAAGCTCAACAGAAAGTTTTGGAGTGCAATGATCCTGGAGGATGACATCATGTTTTCGGATGATTGACCTAGATTTCTTTTTGCGGAGAGTCCCAAGCGATTGCCCAAGCGATTGGGACCTTTTGTGTCTCGATGTGAACCATGGGGCAGAACGCCTGGTACATACACAGTTTTTTGACAAAATTTGCTACACATCGAGCACAAAGGATTGTGAGCAAACAAGGATTCACAAGACTTTTCAATTTCCTGCCACTGTCTGCCATGGTCTGGTGGACAAATTTTTCGCCAAAAGATGCCCGAATGGCTTGTTGAATGCGTACGTCCCTCATTTGCCAAAGGCAAAATAGCTGGAGGATGAAACCCCCAATGCCACCCTCATAAAAAAAAGGGCGAATTCCCAACTCAAAAGGGATCGAGAGCAGTTGTTGAAAGACCTGAAAACAGAAATTATGAGGTTGACAGTCAAAAAAGCATGGTTTCCATGTCCATATGCATCATTTGAAAGGGTCACGCCCAGAGTGCATCACTACGTACACTATCCCCTTTCCTAGCACCTACAACACCACACACACCGTCCTCTGTCCCACCCCCTACAATTTTGCACACTGGCACTGACACCCTTTTGACACCACCTTCTGTCCCAACCCATACATTGCCTTCTGCACCACCTCCTGCAATCTGGAGGGTAGAAGCCTCATGGTCGGCACCAATGCTTGTAGCGGATGACCACCTCTGACCTTTCACCCACACGAATTGAGCCATCAGGCGTAGCTGGTTGTGGTTGGGTTCGCCAGGTATGCATGGATTTATATTGAAATTCACTGTTCAAAAGGAATCGAAGGGTCAATTTTGGTAGAGATCTGGTCATGCTTTGTGTGAGCAACAGAACCAACGGCCTGGTTGACATGCAGCAGTGATGCTTCCTGACTCCCGCACCAAAAAACGTGTGGGATTCGTCCCCGGTTGGAGAATTGCTCCTAGTGCTGCTGCAGGGTGTCTGCGTACGGCAAGTCCATAGGATATTTCAGCACTATCAGCTTTGCTGTCCCCACCTTGGTATTTCCTCTAACATCATGGTGTTTGTTACCGGTTTGCACATCAAGAAATCCATCCTATCCTGATCCATTACAACCTCAACCCTGCTCACCCACATCCCACTTAACCACAGAAGGAGGACTCCATGCAGTTTGAGCTAGTGAGAAGGCCTGTGGTGGAAAAGATTCGCAGCCTGTTTTGGCATTCTCAAGTCTGTTGCAAGCTGTATCAACAAAAAGAGCAGGGCAATGAAATGAACTCGGAACCACATGCAAGTTCCTTCCTCCTGTCCACCATCAGTAGACGTCAGATGACAGACGGCAGCCCTCGTCAAAGTTTTTCAAGGACGTCCTCCTCCTGATGCCCAAAATGCGGCGGCTACAACCAGTTCATTCATTCATTCATTGTCTGGCAGCTTAACCCCTGCCTGGGATTGTGTTCGTGGGCGATAACATAATACTATGGGGTGTAATTGTGACATAGGAGGTGAGTGGATGGCGGTGTATGCTTGTGGTTCTGAGTTCCTGACTGCAAACAGTGGTTCCGGAAAATGAGGGAAAGAGATCAGGGTGCATTCTGGCTGTAGTGCTCTGCCCTAAGCTCGTCTGCGTTGATCAGAAAATCCCACTGTGTGACACAGTTTAGGACATCATCAGTGGTTCCATGGACATGGTGTGTGCAGTCAGCTGCATAAATGTTACAAGTGTTGCCCTAGAAATACCAACCTACTAATCCTGTCACTGATTGATTGAGAATGTAAGTTTATTGAACAAGTTGCACAGCTTTTGACCAGTCCTTACTCTTGTTCATTTCTGTGCCACATGCCTCCGAAATCTGCCAAAATTACCCCGATGAGCACAATTGCTCATGTTGATGCTGTTACGTGTTGTGGAACCATGCATTTGTTGGACATGTGTTTTATAATCACAGTTTTGATATCAAAAGTGGCGCTCCCATCTTGTGATTTCATGGGATGCCAGAGTTGCAGCTGCAACGCCATCCTCACATGTCAGCCCCCCCCCCCCCCCCCAACACACACACACTCAGTTGATGCACTTAATGTAGGCTGAGGAGTGCATTATCTCAAAAGTGTATCCAGCGCTTGAGCAGAACAAGTGGATCTGCCAAGCAACAAACAAATTGAGAGACGAACGGATGGCAGAAATGAATCTACCTGTTTGCTGTCCGCCCCCCCTATTCTGTAGAAGGGTGTAGTTCGGAAAGATGTCATTTGGATTTTGGGCCTTTGAGTAGTTGTGTGTTTTGTTGAGAGTTAGTCTGGTGCAGAAATATTGGATGGTTGTATTGGTTGACTGCTGCACATTGGTGTATTTGGTGCATTTGGTTTGCAAGAGTTCTGCAGTATGATTTTCGTAGAATTTCAAGTCACAGAACGTTGCAATGAGTGTGTGTGTGCTCAAAATCCTCTGCCAAGTTGAACAATCATCATATCAGGCCAATTCATTCGGACCAAAAGAGGCAAAATTGGTTAGTATCCGATGTGGATGAGTATCAATAGGGGGCGTTTCGTGCGCTGTGGCAAAAGTAGGCTATTTTGGGGCATGTGGCTGTACTAGACACCCATATTTCGCAATACTAAAGGCATTATTGTTGTCTGAAAACCGGTGTGTTGATGCTTCTTTCGCATTGGGATATGGTATGTTTGTATTTTCACTTTTTTTTTGCTCATCTCCACCACATCCACTCCGATCTAGGTTGATTTTTCCCCACCATGGGGACCCTGAGAAGGCAAGGGTGATGTCGCTATATTGATCTCTTCTACTATGGATACCCAGAGCACGTAGGGGTGATGTGTCCATATTGATTTCCCCCCACCTATGGAGACCCTGAAAAGGCATGGGTGGGGGAGTATTGCTGTTTGCGAATTTTTGCGATTTGGGCAATTTGCGAAATTTTGTGTTTTCTATTGTGCTTCTTGCAATACCCTATTCCTGCATGCTAGGCTTTTTTTTTTATGAGTAAAATTCCTCTACAAGAAGATGCATTGAATGAGCTTGTTCACTCTCCCCCCCCATGGGGGGCTTTTAATTTGGGGGGCCGGGGAATGGGGCCCCGCCCCCCTCTAAAAGCAGTCCTTATGCCATTATATACAATCCGCGCGCCGAAATGAAACATATCCCAAAAGTCTACGATGCAGCCCCTCTAAATGACCGCCTCAAAGAGCTGATTCGTGCCGTCATATTTGTTTCGATCAATCAGTGCTGTTCTGCAAAGTTAGGACCTTTACAAGGTTTTAACTTCTTTACCAGCATCCACTAATTCCATATAAGCTAGGGATGCGATTTAAAGGTGCACTATCAACGTTGGGGTGCCGAACAACACTATATGTAAGCCACAGGCCCCAAATCTCAAGAAATCCATTTGCCATATTATTTATTTGCTGTGCACGCGTGCATTTTGCAGTCGCCGGCATTTGCGATCTTTCATTTTGACTGTCCAAAGTGAAATCGGGCTACAATGCACAAAATTTCAATCTAAGACCAGATTAATAAATGATTCCGAAAGCCCCGTCTTGCTGTTTCATTGAGAGACCGCCGTCATTTCGTTTTAGCACCGCTTTTCGATTTGAAAGTTTTCAGCGCACTCAGGTGCCTTTTTAAGCTGATAAATGCAAAGAACACCCCCAAATTGACCAAAATTACCCTTAGATTCGTCAAAATCCGATACAATAGGCCTGAGTTATGAATATGTCAATTATATGCTATTTGCACCCTGTATCGCTAATCTTGCCCAATGCACCGTCCCTGTCCTTGCGCTGCTAGCTTAAACACAAGGCAAAGGAGTGTTTTTCCGTTTGTTTGTCACCGCCCGGCTCCATTTCCGACATAGAAAGGTGACCCGAAAATGGCTAAAAGCGTAATAAGGCTTTTCTTTTGATGGTGCTTCGCACCAGCAAAGGAAAAGCCAGACCAAGCACGAAAGACAAAGGATTCGTTTAACTTTACTTTTCCACACCCTCCACAACAAATCATGTATCATTGCTTCATTGAAATTTCCTCAACATGCTCATCGTTCTTTGCTATAAATAGCTGATCATGCACGTGCATATCGTGCAATCTGAATTCGTCGTCCGACACATACCCTTCAGAGGCGATCGCAGCCCGCACACTGCCCTTCCCCATCTCGTGGAGCCCCCCTCCGCTTGTTGCTGCCTTTAACGATGATGATGCGGGCACATGCTCAAGGTGAAATGGCGAATTTGAACTATTCAGCAAAGACTACACCTAAAGCCCGCACACACCAACTCGGCAGTTCAAATGCGGCTTATTTGCTGAATGGGGATGTGGAAGGTAGGTTTGCAACCACTTAGTGTGAACACCACACATTTCTGGCATGAGTCACAATATTTCGCAAAATTTCGCAATTTATTATTTGCACAAAGATCGTTTTCATCCCTGCACGTAAGAGACACACGCAGTGCGCAAGATGCATTTTGCTTCGATGCATCCTCCATTTGCGAACCCCCCCCCGCCCTGGATGTAGCCACATTGACTGTGGTTCAATGCTATTCTATGTTATTATGTTTTTCAAGGTGTTCAGGGGTGTCATTGGTCAATCTCAATTACCCTGAATACAAAATTGAAAACTAAAGGCTGACATTGCTTATGGCAGGGGCACATAGAACATGGTTACCCACTGCCAATTAAGCTCCAAAGAGTATGTGAAATGCCCATGGCCTACTACGATGAACACTATCATTTAACCGACAAGTGCCACTCGTGAATGGCAGACCGCCGGCAATTTGCTGCCGGCCATCAATGGTTGAACGCGCAGTGCTACGGGCCCCAAGACATCACGCGAGGGGAAAAAAAACACTAGCATCATAGGACAAGTGCAATCAGGCATCAGCAAATCTCCAACTTCAATTAGCTTTGATAAGTTCGTTAAACAAATCACTTAGCAGTGATGAGATCGGACAGCAAAGCAGATCCGCGGCGCAAAAACGATCACAATTAACCTCCCAAAAAAGCAGGTAAAATGTTTTGTAAAGGTATTGTTGAATGTCGCACACACGGCAGCGAACACTTGCGGACATTGGAGAGGGTCTATTGACCATCATGGTAAAAAGACATTGACAATCACTCTGTGACCTTTGAAAATTTGCAATTTAAGTCCATGCGCACCGGAGCTGCAAAATGCTTTTTGGTTGTTGAAGGAAAAAATATGCATTTTTAATTGCATTTGCACTCGCTCCCACGGCCAAATTGGAGATGTTGTTGTGCTGGCCGGTGCCCAAGTTGGGAAGGGGTCTCGGGAGCACAAGACAGCACTGATGGCGTAGCAAACAAGATGCAACGATCAATTTGTTCAATCAATGGGTGGCCGGGGGCACAAATGCAATGTGTGGCTGACTTGGGATGGTATGTGGTTTGCCATAACCCATTGGGGCATTGTTGCGGCGGCTCGTATCAAGTAACAAAGAGAGATTCTGTAGAAGAAGGTTGCTGCCATCACTTCCATCAATTGATATGGTAGTGAAAAGCTGTGACAAGATGAGGTGCTTCCATGTATTAGACCATGTGGATGGTGTGTGTTTACATGTGCAGCAAAGTATGTTGAGTGCTTTGTGTTGCTTCCTGTATGGCATTCTTCAAATAGCATGCATTGTTGCAATGTGCTCATACCATATGTCGTGCGGAGAGGTGTGAAGGAGGGGTAGGCGGCTTCTGCGGAGGACAAGGTGTAGGTGGGCCCTTCTTAGAGAGGGAGGAGAATTGAGCAAGCCAAGACACCAGCGAATTTTCTTCACACTATCAAATTGCTGCTTGAAAGGGCTGTTGCATAAGTGGCCGGAGTGCAGAACTTTGAAAATATGTGTTTCAAGAAACATTGTGGCGATGCACTCTATGATTTAGAGAGGGCCCCCTCATCCTCCGTGGCATTGCTAGTCCCGAAGGAGTATCCCCAATCCACAGAGCAATCCATCTAGATGGATAGCGAGTGTTTTTCGCTATCCCTATATATGTTTCCATATGGTAGCCGGGTCATTCCGGAATGTTTCGTATGTGTTTAATAGCAACGATGAATGCCTGTTGAGAAGATGTTACCTAATCTGGCCTAGGTCACAGCCATACTCAATAGCAAATTTGCAAACAATGCTTTTTCTATGAAAAGCCGATGTGTGCTCAATTGATTGATGTGCATAGCATCTTTGTAATTATTGTGCTACCACACACTTGTTATTGCGAAATCAAGATACCGATCAAACATAAAGTAATTTACCTTACCTGCCAAGGCATACTTGCAAATTGTATGCCAAAAAATTCCTTGGACATTGCTGGAGGTATGGCGGGTGAATCACCATTGTCGTAAAAAAGGGTTCACAAAAAGATGCCAAACAAGAAAACCAGTTAAAAGCGGTGTAGCGCACAGATATTGTCTACCGTGATTGACATTGACATATAGGGTAAAGTCCCACATCACAGAGTGCGGGTGGAGACCACGTCGAACATTATGGGCTGTGGGAAGGTGTTGTCAAAGCAAATTGATAAATGGCTACAATACGTCGTATATACAAACGAGCGTTGCGCATTTCTTCGCGGAGATCACATCTTTAGATACACAAAACAAAAAAAAGGCTGCTGAGGCGGAAAGAAATGTTTTCCGTGTATTTCAAAAAAGGCCCAGTGCACCTGTTAGAAGTGTAAAACAAGTTTTGATCTTTTTTCTTGCAAACTGTGCTCCGCTTAGGCCAAAGTCCTCGAGCCGGCATGCTAAGCACATAGGACACTTAGGACACAAGCCTTTACTCTTTGCCTTTTCTCGGGTGCAGAACACAAAACTAAAATGCATGTCTTTTGGTGATGTTTTTGGGCGTCTCAGTTTGCATCCCTCCATATGCGGCCAAAAAGGCAGCCATTAGCAAAAAGCAGCACCTATTACAACCAAAGCAGTACATAATTGAACAAAAGCGGAGCCAATGAAGACCATAGCCAAAGCTACTGTTAACACCGCACCCATGGGAACCAAAACGGTACCTACAGGAAGCAGATTGGCAGAGAAAACCAATGGAACACCCCTTGCCATGGGACCTAAATGGCACTTATTGAAACCAAAAGAACAACCACAGGAACTAAACTGACCCAACCTATTGACTGCCGCATTGGCATGAACCAAAACCATCTCTAAGCAGCAGGTTGCAACCGAACACTGTGCACAACTAAGGCCAAGCAATTTCAGTGATGTTAAAAATTACATGAAATTTTCGACCCTTAGATTGACAAAAGCACACTTTGTGTCTTTATTTTTACAAAACATTTTATGCTCCTCCCCACAAAAAATTGGGAAACTTTTTGGCATTCTTTTGTCTGCTTGGGTGCAACCGGTCTTGATGGCCGTGGATGGTTCTAAGGTATGGAATTAGACGAAAAACCAAAAATAGAGAAAACTTTTTTGCCCATTGGTTTCACCCCCTTTTCGCACAAAAATTTGTCGGTAACCACATTATGCACTTCCAAACAACACCAAAATAGCCAACAAAGTTGGAAAATGGTGGGTGTTATGGGCTCACATAATTGAAAAAAAAACATGGTAACCCTCCGCGTCCCCGTCTGCCCTCCTTGGCGCATGACACCCCCCCCCCCCCCACCCCCCGCGGAACAGTTGCCAAATGACGGTTCCCCAAAGCAGGGGTCGGGGCAAACCGTCACTGTACACGAACACTATGGTGGGGAGCGCACACAGGCAAATGACACCCGGTCCACAAGTGCGGAGTCATTGTGCACTTGTGCATTTCCTCGCCTATAATTGATGCAACGATGTCCATTGCCGCGCTCAGAGTTCCCGATAACCCCCGCCAGAACGCACTCCTTTGTTGAGCAGATGAAAATCACATCTGTTCCAGGTGGGTGGGCAACAAAAGCAGTGGGGCAACACACAGCAACTTCAAACTGCAACATGCATTTTTTGCTGGTTGACAAGATGAAGGTTCCCCCCATCCCCCACATCCCCTGGGGATGGACATGGGGGGGTGAGTGGACAAGGGGAGGGGGCGGGGTATACTGCAGAATTGTAAATTTCTCTGTGTCATAATTTGGGCTTAATACTGGGGTACGGAGGCTTCAAATGAACATTCCAAAAAACAAAACACTATGGGCTGAAATTTGTGTGAACAAATCTGCAAACAATGCCTTCCCCCTCACCCCCACAATACCCCCCCCCACCCCCAATGTCGTGACCCCCCCCCCCCCCATGGCGTCATGCCAAACCCCCCCCCCCCCCCAGGTGGGCAGGGGGTGGATGGTGGATGCACCACCAAACCGTAACCGGCACATCTTGGCAGCTATATGGTCCGCAGCCTTGTCCCCAATACCCTGGTATCGAAAGTGCAGGGACTCGAGTCCAGAGGGTGAGGGACCAATGACAGTTGCCAACAGCGGGGCACCCTTGCTGCAAGAGTGGTACCAAACATGAGTGCCTGTGGCATACATTTGTGTCTGAATGACACAAGAAATCATCTCTGACAGGCGGCACTGACAGAGAAAGAACAGGAGACCACAGTACAGCCCACCGTTGCCAGAAGACATATCAAAGTGACCCTCCCCCCCCCGGGGGGGGATTGCAAGGGGGGGGGTGACTCCAATGGACCCAATGGGGGCTTTTTCGCACAGCACGTGCACAGCGCCAATTATCACATTGTTTATCCCGGGAACACCCCTGAAAATCACCCACCTACAGAAGCATGCATGATCAATTCAAAACAGCATGGGGTGCAGAATTCAGGACCTTGGGACCCATGGCAAGCATCAGACTAAAAAAAAGAATCCCTGGTGTACCAGCAGGGGCTGTAGGGTGCAGAATTCAGGACCCTGGGATCCGTGGCTACCAGTGGTCGAAAACAGCCGACTTTTCGCATAGCGCAGGCACAGCGCGCTGTGCGCCCCCAATGGGCGGGTGGGGACCGGAATTTACTTCAGCACTCCACTTTGCAATTCCTCTTTGACATCCCAAAATCAGAAGAAACTGGGCGCTCCATTCCCAACTGTCCTTGACCAGATGGCACAGCACAAATGAAACACATAACAATGCACGCAGCAGGTGTCTGGGGTAAATTACCAAAGGTGCATTTGATAATGTGAGAAGATCAACGGAGGGTTGGCTTAGGGATAAAGTAAAGGTTAGGTCACCCTCCAATTATCTTACAGAGCTCTGGGCTGCTGCTACATCCTGACCGAACCACCGGGGGGGAACGGGTGCACGGTGCGCACGGGGCAATTACCCAGCTTTCACCAATTGGACCCTCACAGAACGGTAGTACACAGCGACACCGGAACCCAGAAAACAGCCAATCACATGAGTTTTTTGCAGTGCAAAGTGCATCTGGTTCGTACAGAGCATAACTTGGACTCCATGTGCCCTGTCCGCCTTCACCAATTGAATCAATTGGCCTTCCCATTCACTTCTAAAACCGCAGCAGTGTACATGAGCGGGTTCCTGCTACTATTCTGGGCCCCTCACAACGCCCTGGTGATTACATATGCATACAATATGTGTGTGGTACATTATTCAAATAAAAAAGATGCACGATGCACGCACGGTGTGCGCACGGTGCGTCCCGCTCCCCCTGGTGACCAACAACTGTTTGCCCCTGCTGCCCATGGACTGCACCAGGGATGGTTTTCCACCGCAACCACCTCCTGCTCCTCCTCTTTCTCCTCCTTCTCTCTTCCTCTCCTATCCGCCACACAGGCTCATTTGTGACAATGAGTATTTTGTTCCGGAATCCCTGGCAGGCGGATACATGTCCATGTGCCATGACTTGTTGCCGCGGTGCCTTTATCCTGTGGGGTGGACTTAAACCCACTGCAGGGGCGCAGCTGTGCCTTGCTTGCAGCCATGCAATCGCACCAAAAATTGTGTAATGCCGGTGCTCTCCTAGACTCATGGCGCTGGCCATGCTGTGCTGTGCTGTGTTGTGCTCCATGGCAGAAAAGCCGCGTGCAACATCCACTTGCGATTGTGAACGCAACCAAGAGGCGAGGGAGGCAGAGAAACGAAGCCACTGGGCCGAGGATTCGTGGAAGAGAGCACAATATTGTTGTTGTTTTGTCTTTAACGAAGAAACCTCCTGAGGTGAGGACAACATAAATCCGACTCCTGCAAAATGTAGAGATAGATGCCTGTCTACGCGGGCATGAGGCCTGCATCATGACATCTGTGTTTGCTAGAATGGAAAGAAAACCCCCCGGTGTATCTTTGACAAAGCCTGGTTCAAGTTTGTGTGCCCACGAGAGTTTATGGGGCAGCCGTTGTGCGCTGTTGGTTCAGAAATTTGCACAGATAACTAACTGCCATCCATTGTCAGCCAAGGGTGGGGGCACCATATTACAGAGGGTAACCACTGGTGTGCAAGAGGGCACATTACAGAAAGAAAGACCACCACTGAAAGAGGTTACAGATGGCCAGGAAAGAGCAGTGTCATGGGACAGCCCAATGGGTAGGCACATTACCAGAGGGAAGCACAACTATGCCCCCTCCCCCCCCCTGTGTTAATCTCTATGAGGCACCAGCCTGCCTCAGGGATACTGTACGATTCTGGTCTTGCACCACAATGTGTCAGAAACAACAGCCCTGAGGCTCACACCTTAGCACCCCGCAGGTTCTGTGTGCTGAATGCCAAAAAAAAAGCTTGTCAATTGTGTTATGGTGCCCTGCTGTGAAAATGTTGATATGGGCAGGTTTTCAGTGTATCTTTTACTGCCTATCAGGGACATTAGGAGCTGTGGAACAGAAGCCCTTCCAAAGTCACAAATACCACGGCCCGCTTTGCCCCATACAATAGTGGCAGGTGCATGTTCACCAGTGGACCGGATGTGCGTAACAGCCACGCCAGGGATAGCAATATTAGCGTGGCTGAAAAACACAGCAAGACACACAGCATTAGGTTTCAGTGCCAAGCAGAATGTTGTGATAAGCAGAAGGAATTGTCACAGGCATGACCCAGCCCCTCTTTCCCTCTACGATTGGCACACAACCACATTGCTGACCACAAGAACCGTGGTCAGAAAAAATCAGGAAAAATGTGGTCAGACAGGCTCCCCGTGCTTAGACAAAGCAGTGCAAGTGCAAGGGGTGTATGCATGGTGCCCCTGATGGACAATGCACGGGCTTGGGAAAGACGACATGAAAAGCATGTGGACGCCTGCATAGGAATGGGCGCCACAGGGGCAGAGCACAGCCAGAATAAAATACTGGCACGTCCTCTCCCCTAGGTTTGTTGGTATTTGTCAAATGCATTGGAGGTCATCTACCGTTGCATTTGACACTGCATTCTTTTCATCCAAATCCGTTTGTGTGGGGCCTTGGGTGCCATGAGTCAACCTGCATACAGCATGCCACAAGCAAGGATGAAGACTCAGTCTGATGCAGATTGCCTCCGCCATGACCTCACTGCAATGGAGGTGATGGTAGTGCTGTGGAGGATCGGACCCTTTGTACGGCAGGCTCTGTGCCCCCAGCCAGCTAATGCCCCCCGGTGTCCAGAACAGACAAACCACCCCCTCCCCACCACCCCCTCTACGTCAAATGGACCAGTATGCCCCCGCCATGGCCCAAAAAAAAGGCAGAATCGTAGCGCTGGCTTCGCACGCAGGCATTTCCAAGGCGGTGAATTGAGGGTGCTTTCCATCACTGATGTGGGAAATGTACTGTGGGAGGGGGACCATAAAGTGTACTTCCGAGGGGATTGCACTTCTGGGGCATTTGCACTGTGCAAACTACAGTAACTGAAATCTGCATCAGTGGTCCTCATGAAACCCATGCCCCCAGGCGGAAACAACACCAAACGCTGTGAAGAACGAGTTGTCTGCTCGAGGGAGTTGTGGTTATCACTATTGACAATCCCTCACCCTGTAACTTCCCGCCCTGTGACGTAAAGGGGAATCGCTGCGCAGTGAAGATTCCCCAGCACTCCAGACACTGCGGAGGCACTGCAGACACACAGGGCCAGACCATTTTTGGAAACCCACTTGTGTAAAGGCATCTTCCTGGTGAAGCACAAATCTCCCCCAAATCTGTGACCCCCAAACACGATGACAGCTCTGAGAGAATCATCACCTATCGACAGCAGCCATCACCTGTTGCAGGGTGTGATATGGCTGTCAGAATATGACTGGCCTGGAACGCAAAAATACAACAAAATGCCTTGTGGCTGCGCTCAAACATCTCAGACCTCAGAGAGGCAGCCAAAGACAGACAGCCCCTTTCTTAGGGCACACAGTGCAACACCGTACGGCCCGGTGGCCCTCCAAGAAACTCCGCCGGAGACACCAACATGTCGTGGTACACTCCATGATCATTTCTGGGGATGACCACTCACCTGCCCCTGAATTGCAAGAGCAGCATCATCGCCCCTCCCCACCATCAATCATACCCCATTGACTTCTGAACTTCACTGAAGTTTTGTTTCCGACCTGGAGACGGTGCCGTAGGTAGCGTCGTACCTTGTGGCAGAAATGCAATGGCCACATTTGCTCTGCTGCACCCTCACTGCTTGGTGGGCTTGCAACGTGAGAAAGTAACAGCAAACTTTTGAGCACCTCGCTCTCGTCAGACGAGGTAAAAAAAATCGCCCCCATCCTGCGGTGTAGCCTCATGAAAAGATGGCGTCCGCAGAGGCCAGCTCTCCACGCTGTGCCCAATCGAAGAGGTGACGCCTGTTCACCCGTGCGATTTGATGCAGCCGTCTGTTTGCACATTCAGACACAGGGCTTGCCGCTCCTCCAGGCGTGCGTGCACTGAGGGTGGCATGCCCATGATTATATGCCCACGTAATCGGGTAACATACATGGCGCTAACACCTGCCATGGCAGGTGTCGGCAGGGGTCAGAGCCCATATATTTACATTCACGCACACACATCAAACAACCCAGGAGATGTCAGCACAAGTCCCGGAAGGTGTCAGCAAATGTCACAAAAAGCTCTGGCAGGTGTCAGCAGGTGTCTGCAAACATTTTGGCAGGTGTTAGCGCCAAGTATGATCTGGTCGTCCTGGTGGCAAAAAGAAATTCGTGCACTCCATTTTTCGATGATTGAATCCATAGGAAAATTGCATGACTTGACGTGATGCATGTGCCAGTCGTCAATGTTTGCGACTGGGGAGTTTGCGGAAGAAGAGGTTTGCTCCACATGTGGCGGCCTGGGATATGCAGCGATCATCCATTGTCGCAGACTGCAGGCTGTGGTCACACGTGCCCTTTCTCCCCTGCACCATTTTTCTTTCGTACGGGTCATTACGGGCATTGCGGGCATGGGTTGATAATCGGGACTTGCTGCTGCCTGGGACATGGCAGCTTTCGCTCAAATTCACAGGGCAGGAGACATGGCAGCGACAGAGGGTAAACCTGTAACATGCACCAGGCGGTGAACTCAGGCAAAGATCTGATAGTCCGTGTGGACAGCCGCAAAGAACACGTGGAACACAGATGCTGACATTCGCCGGCAGCACGTGGATGCACAGTCAATGTGCTGCCGCTGTCGGCGCATGAGGGGCCGTGTTCGGTTCCAAACGTTTGAAAAGCGACAGAATGAGAACAGGTGCGCGTCTGTGGTTCCCTAGTGGGTGATGAGATTTGGACAGTCATGAAATTGTGAAGTCAGAACGGTAGTATATCAGCATGGCATAAAGATATGACAGGGGCAAGTGTCGTCAGCATCTCGAAAGGCTGCAACCAAACCTGGGGCTAAATTATCAGGGTCGTTGTGAGGACCAACTGTGACATGGGAGAAACACATTGAAGTAAAAAGGTTTGGGGTCATGCAAGAAATAATAGAGTGAGGCAGGCGAGCACCGGCACGTGCTTCGGCAGCACCGTCCCGCCATGGCGTGGCTGGCTGCGCCCCGAACGATGGCACCCACAGCCACGGCGTCGCGGTCAGTTCGACAGAGACACCGACCCTCGCGCTGCTGCACCGCAGCGCTGGCAGCCAACCAATACCCAACCGAAGACTCCATAGGAAAGCGGGGTATCGAAAAAGAGAGTGGCAAATCGAGTGGACTTCACTTTGGGATGGGTTTCCCGTCCTGTTCACCGCTCACTGCTGTGGGTGCCTCTGTAGGATGTGCTGGCTCCGGGTCTCGGCGTTTGGCTGTCTCCACGGGCGCACTGCTTTGTGACTTGTATGCTAAACGCTCCTTGAGTGCCTGTTCCCGCAGCTTCGCGAACTGGCGGTTCTCGCGGATAGGCTTTGAGGCCTCTTCCTCTGCGGGCTCCTCCTCAAGGCTCATGAAAATGTAGATTACAAGCGCCTGCAATCAACGTGCGGCACAATCGGGTGCATAGCGAGCACAAAATGATGCGGATGGTGCGACGCACTACTCATTTCACACAAAGATTCGTACGCAACGAGTCGCTGCTAAGAATTGATGCATATTTGATCGCATCAATCAAAGGATTTGTCCGCATTTGCCTCACATCCTCCATTGGCCTCTCCATTGCCATGTGGGTCAGGGTTGGGTGAGGGTTGGGTGAGGGTATCCCGATTTGATTCATGCAACAACTTTGCCAGACTGTTCAAATGCAACGCTCTTGTTCGACGCTCTAATGTGTCATGTGTCTAATTTGTCTTATGTGTGCACCATCCAAGTCTTAGGGTTAGGTTCACCGAGCTGGTGGAACCAGTCTTGGTTTTATAACCCTCTAGTGCCTAGGGTGGACCTAACAGGTTTGGCAAGCAAGCAGCAAGCAAGCACGCGCGGAATGGGCAAAAATCATAGCTCCATCATGGTGCTTCGGATTCGACCAAAATTTTGGTGGATGCTACCTATGGGTGTGAGGGACAACCACACAAAGTATGAGCCACAAACTCAACGGTGGCGGCCGGGAATGGGCGTAGCAAGTGCCGGACCTCCATTTCGAAATCTGCAATTTAAGGCCAAAATCAGCCTTTTTTTTCCCCAAAACCGCCCTAGAACTTGCTGAAAACGGCCAAATGAAGGGAAACAGTGGCTACTCTACACATGCAGCTAAACTTCCCCGCGCCGAAGGGCCCTCTAGGGCCCTCTAACTCCACAATATGTCCGCGAACCGCCCCCAAAGAGCCCCCAAAAGCCCCAGAATTTGTGCACATTGGCCGCCGACAGCCCCAAACCAAAACCAGGATTGAATATTGGGACCGAGCTGGTGGGGGAAGGAACATGGTCTAGGAGACTTCAACAACAAATGAGATACGCACTGGAAAGTGGATGAGAGCGGCTCAAAAGGGGTTGAAAATGAGTTGTATTCATCCATTTGGGCACCACAAGTGCACTAGGATCAGTTTGGAAAACCATGGTTTCAACCCGTTTTTGAGCCATTTGTGGTCCCAAATTGGCCCATTTTCAAGGCCCTTTCGGCCTTGAGAGGGGCCAAAATTGCTTGCAATGGGCTCATTCCACTTGTTTGTACACCCCAAATAGGCCAAAAGTATCTTTGGAAAAACACATTTTTGACCCATTTTTGACCCATTTATGGTTGCAAAACAACCCATTTTCAAGGCATTTTATGACTTTGGAGGGGCCAAAATTGCTTGCAATGGGCTCAAAATGGGCCCATTTCACTTGTTTGTGCACCCCAAATGGTCCAAAAGTATCTTTGGAAAAACACATTTTTGCTCCATTTTTAACTGATATTTGGTCCCAAAGCAACCCATTTTCAAGGCATTTTGTGACTTTGGAGGGGCCAAAATGGCTTGCAATGGGCTCAAAATGGGCTCATTTCACTTGTTTGGGCACCCCAAATGGTCTAGGATCATTTTTAGAAAAACACATTTTTGACCCATTTTGGACCCATTTTTTGTCCCAAAACAGCCCATTTTCATGGCATTTTGGGCTTTTAGGAGGGCCAAAATGGGCCACCACGAGCTCAGATCGCGCCAAAAACACTTGTTTTGGCATTCCATGTGGTCCACGATCATTTTTGAAAAAAGTCTTTTTTTTGCACCGACCTTGTTGACCCATTTTGGCACCCACCTCTTTGGGCTACCTCTTGCAGCTTGCCGCGTCCCACTGAGCCTAGGTACGGGGGTCTAGGCGTCGGTTGGGGCAATTTTGAGGGGTGGAACCCACCAAAAGTGAGTGGGTGCGGGTGGATTAGGTGCGCTCGGAATCGCGTTTTGAGCCACGTAGCCCAAGATATGGTCAGGTATTGGCCGGTCACTTTGTGGAGTCTGAGGTTTTTGCCGAGAGCACAAAGTATGGGACATCCATCCAAAAAGCACCTCATCCCGCTCCGCAAAATTCTCCCCGGTGGGTCTTACATAGAGGTCTTTTTGAAGTGGGCCTTTGCCGAGGAGGGGCCCAAAAAAGGGGTGGCTTATAAATGGTCTTTTGCTGGTGGGTCTACAGTCGGGGGGGGGGGGGGGGCGGAGTAGGCCCAGTGGGCTGCGGCAAGCTGCAAGAGGTAGCCCAAAGAGGTGGGTGCTAAAATGGGTCAACAAGGTCCACCGGGTGCAAAAAAAAGATTTTTTTTTCAAAAATGATCGTGGACCACATGGAATGCCAAAACAAGTGTTTTTGGCACGTTTGGAGCTCGTGGTGGCCCATTTTGGCCCTCCTAAAATCCCAAAATGCCATGAAAATGGGCTGTTTTGGGACAAAAAATGGGTCCAAAATGGGTCAAAAATGTGCTTTTCTAAAAATGATCCTAGACCATTTGGGGTGCCTAAACAAGTGAAATGAGCCCATTTTGAGCCCATTGCAAGCCATTTTGGCCCCTCCAAAGTCACAAAATGCCTTGAAAATGGGTTGCTTTAGGAGCAAATATCAGTCAAAAATGGAAAAAAACACTTTTGGATTATTTGGGGTGCACACACCAAAGTAGAATACAAACTAGAACTTGAACGAGCCCATTTTGGGCCCGTCTAGGGCAACTTTGGCCCCTCTCAAGGCCGAAAGGGCTTGTGCCAATTTGGCACCCCAGATGGCTCAAAAACGGGTCAACACCATGGTTTTCCAAAAATGATCCTAGTCCAGTTGTGGTGCCCAGACGGCTGAATACAGCTCATTTTGAGCCCCTTTTCAGCCGCTCTCATCCACTTTCCAGTGCATACCTCATTTGTTGTTGAAGTCTCCTAGACGATGTTCCTTCCCCCACTAGCTCAGTCCCAATATTCAATCCTGGTTAGGGTTAGGGTTCGGGGTAGGGGTAGGGTTAGGACTAGGCTCACCGAGCTGGTGGAACCAGTCTTGGTTTTATAACCCTTTTTAGTGTCTAGGGTGGACCTACTAGGTTTAGCAGCAGCAGCAGCAAGCAGCAGCAAGCAGCAAGCAGCAAGCAGCAGCACGCGCGAAATGGGCAAAAATCAGAACTCCGTCCTGGTGCTTCACATTCGGGTGAAATTTTGGTGGATGATACCTATGGGCGTGAAGTACAATCACACAAAGTTTTAGCAAGAAACTCAACAGTGGCGGCCGGGAACGGGATTCGCAAGTGGCGGACCTCAGTTTCAAAAACTGCAGTTTAGGCCCAAAAACAGCCGTTTTTGGGCCAAAAAAGCCCTGGAACACATTCAAAACGGCCAAACCAAGGGAAACGGTGGGTACACTCCACGTGCGGCTTGACTTCCCCGTGTCAACGAGCTCTTTGCGGCCCTCTAACTCCATGACATGTCCCGGAAAACGGCCCAAAAAGGCCCCCAGAAGCTCCAAATGCCGACAGCCACAAACCAAGAATAGGCCATATCTTGGGCTACATGGCTCAAAATGCGATTCCGAGGGCACCTACTGCACCCGCAACCCCCCACTTTTTGTGGTATCCACCCCTCAGAATTGCCCAAATGGACGCCTAGACCCCAATACCTAGGCCCACTAGGCTGCGGCAAGCTGCAAGCTCAAGCCCAAACAGGTGGGTGCCCAAATGGGTCAACAGGGTCCAGTAGGGGCAAAAAGATGACTTTTCTCAAAAATGATCCTAGACCATGTGCGACGCTAAAACAAGTGTTTTTGGACCGTTTTGAGCTTGTGGTGGCCCATTTTGGTCCTCCGAAACTCCCAAAATGCCTTGAAAATGGGCTGTTTTGGGACCAAAAATGGGTTAAAAATGGGTCAAAAACACATTTTTCCAAACCTCATCCTAGACCATTTGGGTCGCACAAACGGGTGAAATGAGCCCATTTTGAGCCCATTTTGGGGCATTTTGGCCCCTCAGAAGTCCAAAAAGCCTTGAAAGTGGGCCTCGTGGTGATGGGGTTCACTTGCAAGCTGATTTCACTTTGTCAAGAGCCATCAATGTGTGAATCATTCTTGATGTCCCTCACCAGTCATAGCTGATGTTCCCTCCCCCACCAGCTCGGTCCCAATATTCCGTCTTGATTAGGGTTAGGGTTGGGTTTAAGGATAGTGTTGGGCTGCAAAGTGAACAAAATTTTCCTTCAGGCGCCTTTGGTGCCCTTGCCGCGTCGGGCGCCTTTGGCGCCCATGGACTCCCAAGGCCGGCACCTTTGACATCTAACTGTTGGCCAGAGGCCTCCTGGGGGTAGTTGGCGTCCTAGGACCCGCAGAGTCGTGCTCCCCATGGAAAATGGATTATAACGAGTGGTATGTAGTTCTACGTACGTAGAAGCCTTGTTCTCAAGGTTGGAACGGATTTTTTGTCGATTGGACTGTTCCCCCGCACCCCCTTAGGATTGTTGCGCAGTGAGCTAAGGGGCAACAAAGCACGCCGGCAAGCATAGCACAAAGAAAGCTCATCATTGCTACATGTCCATAGGCGCCTTTCGCGAAAAAAATAGACACTCACAAACTACACCCCTGTACCCCCGTGTGGTGCCACTGGGTCAAGCACCATGGAGGTGTGCACAAATAGTAGCCATATGCGTGAGCACAACAAAGGACGGGGTGCGCTCGTCGCGTTTGACCTTAGAGCACAACAACACATAATGCATTTTGGCTACTCAACAAATGGCCGCAACGGGCAAATAGCATCACGGATGGGAGGCAGGGAGCGACAAGTAGTGAAATGCATCGGGATCACATCTTTTCGGGATGCGCGTAGACCCACTTTGTACCCGCCGTACCCAGCATTCCTCTCTAAGCACTGCCTTCGTCGCATGTTGTTGCTTGTGCCACGGCCGTTCAAAAACATACCACAATCAAGCCCCAATTGACAAAATTGTTGCGTGTGGTGGCCGCGGTCTTCTGTAAGCGCTCTTCTTGCCACATCCTAGGAAGAAGGATTGAGTCCTAGGGGAATCTCCCACGGCCCCCGCACATCCTTCGCCAACCACAAATTGCTCTTTGGACGGACCCAAACAAGCCCACATTAAGACGGAGATACGTGAGGCTGCAAGTAGTTCGTGTTTCGAAGAGCGAAGATGGACTATCTAATGGCGCACCATACGAAGACATACTGCTCTGGTTGGGGTTGCATCGCAGGGGCACCGTAGGGATAGGAGACGTATGGGTTCGTGAGGGTTGGGTCGCCGGATGCTCCGTAGTAGTAGTGATGCCTATGGAAGACGGTGCATCTAAAGTCCGACGACGACCAATGTTTGAAAACCCATGGAAAGGAGGAACGTGGCTGCGAACACATATTTTGGCTTACCACGCCATGGCGCGATGCGTGTTTTTGGGATGTTGCCACTAGTTCGAGCATGGCCACGTGCATACCACTTCCTGTAGTATTCCGTCCATTGCCGATAATACTCTAATTGCAAGTCGGGATCTTCCATGGGATATTGCGAATTGTAACGCACCCGCAACCAACCTAGTTGAAGGAACGCATACATTCGGGGTGTAGTCGAAATGTAGAGGGGACGACCAAGGTGACCATCATTAAATCTACCGAACGCAAAAGGGGGTCATCGACCGAAATTGGTGCACCCTTGCGTACACGGCGTTGAGAGTTGCTTGAGTGGGGCAAGACTCGGAATGAGCCTCAGCCACACATACCTATGGTTGATTGGTTGATCGGTAAGTTGCGGACACGGGAAAGCATTCTTTGCATTTTGTTCGGAAACACAACTAAATCGATGGATAGTGCGGATCACCAATGCACTTTTATCTCAACACGACTTGACAAGCTGTTCGTTGGAGTCGTAGTGACACTTTTTTCGGGCGTCCCATGCCGTTGTTTTCGTGCAAAACTCTTTCCCCTCGCAGAAACGTTGTTTTTGTGCGAAACCCTTTCCCTTCGTGGTGACATTGTGGTCATGCAAAACCTTTCCCTCGTGTTCAACTCTTTGCCTCGAAGTAGCATGTTTTCACGGGACACCCGTTTTCCCTCATAGCATCATTGCTTTCGTGCAAAATCCTTTAATCTCGTGGTAAACCCCGTTCCTCGTAGTAGCATTATTTCACGGAAAACCCTTTCCTCCTTGGTAATATTGTAAAAGAGTGTTGCCGTTTCGTAATTGTTGTGGCGCAAAACCCGTTTTGCTCGTAGTTACACCGTTTTCACGCGCCGCGGGGCGCCACGGTTTCTCGCCTTATCTCCCTCTCAACTTCTCATTTCCTGCCTCATCCAAGGCGACTTGTTGCACCTTGTCATTTGACCTACAAAACACGTTTTGTGCAACAGCCATGTTGTTACGAGAGTACCAGAAAGCAATGCTACCGCGAGGCAAAGGGTTTTGCGTGAAAACAATGCTACTACAAGGGAACAAGGTTTTGCAATGTTACGAAGGGTTTTGCAATGTTTCTAAGAGGGGAAAAGGTTCTGCTCGTAAACAATGGCACGCGAAAAGGTGGCTCTCGGAAACTAATAAAGGGCCAAGCTAGATCATGCGCTACGAAGGCACGCCAAGCACAATTGCCTTGCGGGGACAAAACGGGACAAAACCAAAAAAGAACGAAAGAAAAAGAGACACGAGCAAAACGAGTTGTATGCGAAAACAACGTTACCACAGGGGAAAACCCATTTTCGGTTGTTTCATGAAGGTAAAGGGTTTTGTGCACCAAAGCAATGCTACAATGACGGGAACAAGTTTTGCCTAAAAGGGGTACTCGGATGGTCATCTCGATAATGCAAAATTGCAATGCAAGCAAACGGAGCACTTCAAAGGCTTAACCATGGGACATCGAATCCAAGCTGCAGAGCGGAACGAAGTAACGAAGGTTCGCTTTTCGCCGTTCTCGTGCTCCTTTTACTCCGTATTTAACCGATCATGACTCGTTACAAGTTGGAGGAACAAGCAGGGGAGGTTGTCGCCAAGGTGTGATGTGTATGTAGTTTGTGTAATCGCTGCCCAGAGGGTGGTGGATACTTGAGAGGGTGGTGGATACTTCGTGTTAGGTTACATCCAGGGTTATGGTTGGCACGGCACCATTGTTGCACCATAACGACGCGAGGAACAAAGTAAGCACGAGCGCAAGCATTCACATCCTCGGGTCGATGTGTTCATTGCGAACAAGCTCCTACAAGGTCCCACATACTCACCACATGATAGCACGCGGGGAGCTTGATGAACCCCAAGCATGCGGGGGAAGATCCATCAAGAGTATGTGAACAAGCATAAAAGGATCCAAATGTGGCCCAAAAATTAGTAGTATCCGTAGTAATCAGTAGATCCACAATGGGACCTATGATTAATATCCCGTTGGAATTATGGGGTTCCTCTCAGATAACCCAGCGTGAGCATTATGGTGTTTGATTTGACTACATTTGAATTGTGGTTGGTACACTAGCCGGCCTCAGGTTCGTATCATGTCGCGTGCGCAATCCATTGGGAAGTCGCCCAGACCGAATTTTTTTTCGGCCAAGGAATCCTGGTGCACAGCACAAAAAACTTAACAGATTCGTGAAACGTGCCTCATTTAGCATATCTCACTTCAAATTAGCCAAATTTATGGCAAAAAGGCTCCAAAGGGTCGCTAGTGCGCCGTAAAGGTGGAGTGGGCCTATGCGGGTCTAAACCCCCCCTGAAGTTAGGCACCGGACTTGTATTCGGAACCGCAGATTGCTACCACTAGGAAGGTAGTGGTATGAGTATAGACCATTTGTTGCAGTGTGCGCCATCGGTAGATTTGGAACCCTAACCCTCATTTAGGGGCGGCTTACTCGAGTTCGCGTGAAACATACGGGTCCGGAACTAAGCCCTGTTTTGTCCCGTTTTATGAATGCGTACATACTACGAGAAATTGCTTCAATAAGTCCTTTGGGAACCAGGGTTCTGGTAGATGGAGTGGCCCATTCACAGCAATGTGCCGCAATCGCGCGTGGCTCGGTCCCGACATTCTGCGGGGTGTCCATGGGGAAGGGCCCGGTGCCGCAAGTAGCATGAGTGCACAAATGGTGCAAGTTGTACATGTGCTGTTGTGTGTATGCTTCATGGTAGGTTTTCATCCAAGTGACACGAAATAAAACATCCTTACGCCCCACGAAGGCCGAGAGGGTTCCCCCGGCGCTGCGCTGCCAGTTGGTATGTTTACACCATCAACACGACGTGAGAATTGCACATTACACGTTGAGAAGCAGCAAACCACAAACAGAACCATACACATCATGTTGAGAGGTACCATTCAATTAGTTTATTGTCTCAGTAGTAGCGGGAAAACGGTTGCACCAGTCGCGAACCGAACCATTCTTGAACGAACGCCAAGACCCAAAACAAAGCATGGCCAATGAAACTACCGGCGTGCTTGCTTGCGACACATCAAGATCGCAATTTTCAAGCCGCATGGGGGACCCGCTCTGTAGGCAAAGTGTTCTCCGAGGTTGGAAGTTCCTGATGTCAAGGAGTTCATGGCAAACATGACCACCATGCTATTGGAAAAGACAAAATCGAAAGCAAAGGATGCCAACGTCGGATTTAAAAAACCGAAGGGATGGGTACATATTACAGCCACCAGGCCTCAGGCGACCGGATAGTCGAAAACGAACACGGCCAGACGGCCATTTGCACTTGAACACTCAAAAAGCTGCCCGTGTGCCAACGCACGACGTCGTCAACGGGATTTTGCGTGTCACTCTGTATCGGACCGGTTTAACGCGTTCACTTTAGGGACGCTCCCTTCTTTCTCATTTTCTCATTGGCTTTGCTTCGAGCTCTCTTGCTGAGCAATAAGAACAAACATTAGTAGTTTATATTTGGTCTGAAATCATGGCCTTCCATCGGGTTGTACTTTTTTGCATGTTTGCCATCCTTGCTCATCCAGGGACGGAAGAAGTGTCCAACGCAGTTCAAGAGTTTTTTCCTTCATTTTGCTTCAGCACATTGTACGATAGCTATGCCTTTCCCTTGGGGCCCTACCTCAGAGTCCATGGGTGGTCGTCTCAGAACCGTGTGCGCCAAGGCCTTTTGCTTTTGATAGTTAGATTGTGCACGCGCTACGCACACATTGTGTACGGGCGCGCTGTGCGGCAACACCCCCTTGGAAAGGTGTCGCGTAATTCTTCTCTTTGTCACTTGGGATCATTCTCGATGCTCGTCTTTCTCCTCGGGGGATTGCTCCTTTGTCCAAGGCGGACCGAATCGGGGTATCCGAAGCGGAGGGGAGAAACATGGCTACCATATTAGGGCTAGCCCTATTCCAAACATAGAGATGGGATTTGGCTCCGTCTCCCCTACCTTGTTGGGCGGGGGGGTCCAAAACGGTTGAGTTTGCGCATAGCACTTGCACAGCCCTTCCGTGTCTTTGTCCATTGATCAAAAGGTGTTTTGGGCGCATCTGTGTTCATAAGGGCAATCTTCATCTCCGTGACATTTATGATTGCCGAGCCAGGTTTTTTTAGTGGTCGGTGGTTGGGGTTGGTTCTGGGAAAATCACTCCAAATCCAGGGCGACCTGCGCGCTATGCCCACCGTTGGGTTGAAGCACACAACCTTGTGGGGAAATCAATTGGCACATCAATGTTACAACATGACCTTCCTTTTGTCGGCGAGCTCTTGCGCTTTGTCGAGGAGCATCTGTATGCTTGAGATGGTTTAAAAAGGAGCATCTTTATGCCCCACCTCCGGAACCCCAGCGCGTAGTTTGGGGGGACCCAAAACCTCAATTTTGACCGGGCCATGTCATGAAACCGGTTGGTCTATCTCCAGAACACTGACAATAAAGATGCAAAGAGAAGCGGACCCCAAGTGAGCTTGTGACTTTTCGAATGAACCAAGGAAGTGAATGGTAACACTTCAGCCACAATTCCGCACTTCATGGCACTTTAGAACATGAGAAGACGTCTGAGGATGTCAAGTGACCGGTCGACCGCTCAATACCATGAATGGAAACATCGCTTGCTCATTTGTCGCGCGTTCTAAAGTGTATGAACAGTCGTTATCCTCATGACCACAACCGGCTGTCGCAACAGCTTTATGCGCAGCCAAATGAATAAAGGGGTGGACGTCTCCGATTTGCTTCTTTTATAACCTAGTTTCAACAACATGTCTTACGATGAGTTGAAGCCACGGTATGAGGCGTGTGGCCAAGGGCATGTCTTTGAATTTTGGGACGAATTGTCCGATGAAGACAAAAGTGTTCTTTTATCGCAAGCCGCGCAAGTGCCTATTGGTATGAGCCCTAGCATTTGCAAGTTCCAAAGAGGCGAATGCTGAGCATAAGAGGGACTGTTGACATCAAGGAGAGTTTGTGTCCAACGCCCCATCACCAACAACATGGTGTTGAGTGGTATGTGGTGGTGGGGGGAGGTTGTAGCTTTGATGGGGCATGGTGACTACACAAGGGGGAGGTGGGGGGGTTTCTGGTCCTCTGATCCACGATCCGCGCCGATCCTTGGGGTGGGGGGTTAGGGGGGTTTCCGAGACCTGCGATCCACGATCCATGGTACAATCCATGGTCCGATCCACTACCACGGACAACGTAGAGTGAGGAGACAAGTTGTCCATTGGATTGCACGTGTAACATACATAGTACATTGTAGAAACACCGGAAAAACATTTTTTTGGATCGTTTTTTTTTTGCTTTTACTTTGAACACTTTTTGTTCAAGAAGCGTGTACAGTGGGACCCCCCCCCCCATTTGCCAACGGCAAGTCTTTGTGAGGCGAGCCCTAGTTCTCACATTTGTGGTCTCATGTTTGCTTGCTATGCCTTCCATGCTATGCCCTCGTCCTTTGCTTTTGAGGGGGTTTTGTTGGTTTTTGAAATTTTCAGTCAAGGCAAGGGGGGAAGGGGTCCTTTGGATCTCCGATCCATGAACCACACTGATCCTAGGGGGGTCCCGGGAACGCCGATGATCGGATTGCCTAGTCCGCACGAAAGGGCCAAAGTTGCGATAGCAGCTTGTACTGTTTGCACAAGCCGCTGAACCCTCCAGTATGGAATAGAGGTAATCTTAATGGCATTGATACCAATTTGAGTGGACAAACTCAAAACACAACTCCAAGCCTCGGAACGCCTACACTGAGATCCAACCAACAGCAACAACATGTCAAAGAGTGTGATGATCTTCGAGATCTCCTATGTTGAGTGCTATTTTCCCCGTGATCTCCTTAGTGATTTCCAAATCCAAATGCTAATCAGGCAACGGTGTGCAACATGTAATTGATCTCATTCATCACTACGAAATATCATCCCAGTGTTCTGCAGAATACGACGACAAGATTTTGCAATAGAAATAAGCTCTGAGATATTCTACAGATTAACGCTCGCGACTCGTGCTCTGCTCTGAACTATCGCGATATGCGCGCCTGTGCTGAGTTCCATTACAAGAGGCAAGCGGAAAAGAATGCACTAATCACGAATCAAAAATAAGCCAATGAGAAAGAAACATTCGTACTAGTTAAGGATGGGCACCACTTGCCCAAGGGCTAAGTGGAATGATTTGTATTTCCTCCTACGAGTGCCACATGGCAATGCAAGGACTGCACATGTCACACATCTTCCCAAACATGCTGCAATTCCACCTAAAAGGGGGGTGGGGGGCATCAGTTCCATGGTTCCACAAGGTGGCTGGTGCCGTTTGCACAAAGCTATGTTTGCACAAAGAGCTGGGGTGTGTGTGTGTTTGAAAATTTCGAACCGCACAGCCGGGCCATTCCCTCACCTTACCCATGCACCCCGTTATGTGTCCCTCGCTTTACCTATACACCCTGTTATGGGTCCCTCTTGCCCATACATCCTGTTATGCCTCCCTCACTTCCCCCATACACCCTGTTGTGTCAAATTAGGTCCGCACAACGGATTGCCTCAGTTGGGAGTGCACAGTTTGTGTTTTGCTGCTACTACCAAAAGTGAGACGAATACGCTCTGCATTAGTCTCTATGCATTCTGGTGCACATGTGAATTCGGGTGGTCCCACGCCCCTCCTACTCACTCGGCCGCCCCCATGAAGCATGGCGCGGTAATGAGGCCCCTTATTAGGGAGGACAAAGGCTTATTCAGGGAGGACAGAGGCTTATTCAGGTCCAAGACCCACTCATGCAAGGGGTTCAGGTTGCTGTTCTCGCGATCTGGGGGCTTGCATTCCATGGGATTCGTAGAGATGCTACAGGGTCTTCCCCTTCCTCTGACATTGCAACCAACCCTTTGCATACTAGCGGGTTCAATAGGCGGGTACACCCACCACCATCCCCTATTGGCGTTCTCCGCAGTTGGGCCAGGTGTTTCATAGTCCCAAAACAACCTCTCCTTCTTGGCTGGGCCATTGTCCCTTGACCTTTTTTTGGTTTGCCCTTCAACCCGCCCTCCCCAACCCCCGGCTGTGTTGCAACTAGTTGCAACTAATTGCGGGAGGTGTTGCAACTCATTGCAACTAGTTGCGGGGGGTGTTGCAACTCAGCAGCTCACAAAGACAAACAGAAAACCTGATGGCGCTTGTTGTGCTGGCAGTGGTGCCCAGCCGACCACCGATGGCAATGAAGGGGTCAAAGCTCCTCAATGCAACCATAGTATCATCAAACATGTGGCAGCTGACCTCAGCGATTGTCAGGGAATTGGCGTTGGGAAAGCTGGGTTTCAGGACATGATCTTGGCACTGCCCTGTTTTCCTTCCAATCGCTGTTGGTTAGCCTTCAAGTGCTGTGGGTTATTATCCAACCGCTATCATTCGCCCTCCAACCGCTGCCGTTTCCTTCGATTGCCGTTGACTACCATTCAGCGGCCAGGTTTCATGTCTTGCGAGGGTGCTTACGGCAAGTTTTGCTGTCAAAACTTGCCCTAAACCCCTTGTCAAACAGCATGAGATCCATTTTTCGAACTATGGATCTTGCAAAAATCTTTTTGCCGTTGCTGAGGTCAGTTCAGTGCGTTCGCCCAAGAAAACAGCATCACAGGTGTTCAGTGCAACTCTGCTGGGAAGGGAGCGTTGCTTAGCTGCGGCATAAGTAGTTGCTTGAACTGAGCTGCAGATACGCCACCTGTGTTGTCAAACAGCGAGGCGTTGTTTGGGTGGATGTGTTCCGCGTTTCGTGTCTGTTTTTGCATTGGCCCAATTGCGGTCCTGCTTTGGTGCCGTCATCCAGAACAAGTGGGCAGCGTGTTTGAATCTTCGATGAAAGATTTTGAGGCCGCCAATGATGACACGCAGGAGCACGACGTGGCCCCTTTGGAAGACCAATTCATCTGCTCCACGCACAGCCCCCAGGAGCGCGACGAATGGAGGTGTGTTGGCCACTCCGACATGAATCCTTCGATTGTGCGAGGCCTGTGGAAGAAGTGGTGGATCACAAGCTCCTGTGGAAAGCCGGAACCGCTATTTTTTTTGGTTTTTGGAAGGGAGGCTTATGGCAGGCAATGAGTTGGCCTTTTCAGAATCGTGGCCCAGCCGAGGCCCAAACTAACAAAGCAAGGCCTGCACGAGAGTCCCACCGAGCAAGAGACGTCTCAGTCCCCCAGGTTTCAGTCCCCCAGGCTATAGTCCCGCAGGCTATAGTCCCCTAGGTTACACTCGACAAAGGCCCACTGTCGATGGTCTGCAGGCAAGGGTAAGAAGAGGCCCGCTCTGCAGCCGAACACACAGGCAGAGTCAAGCCCCGCCGGAGACCCCAGCCGCCGCCCCGGGGCGATCACAACAGATCACTCGCCGTCGGTTAAGCTCAAGCTGAGTCTCTGGGCCACGAGATGGCCTTTACCGGCCGGGCTACACTGGGACCGCGGGGCACCCAGTCTACAACCCGCATTTGAATTCGGGCTGCTTATGGTGGGGCCGTTGATCCACAGCCATTGCGTTGCTTGTTAAGGTAATGTTTCATTGAGGACAAGTGCAATGTCTCTTTGTCCGTCAACTTGTGTCGTATGCCATCGCCATTTTGTAGGTCCGAAGGGCTTCGGCTTGTCTCCGCAAACAAAGTCGGCGTCGTTGTGCTGGCCGGTGGACAGGGCACACGGTTGGGATCCCCGTTGCCCAAAGGGATGCTGAATCTCGGCCTGCCATCCAACAAGGAAATCTTCAAATTGATGGCTGAAAGGCGTGCCTGTGCCACGCTACACTGTCAACCCCATCAGAGCCTCAACAGCCCCTCCAAAATCGCTCTTTGTGTGTTCTGCAGTGCACTGTTTGCCTAGTGGGTTCCCGTAGTCTTCTGTGACGGCCCCATGCTGCAGCCTTCGCTGCAACATAAACAACGCTGTCGTGCAACTTGAGCAGCATCTGGCCCTCGGCAGACGACTGGGTTACGGGTTGGCTGGATGCCTCGAGCGACGCGTGGTGCGCCGCCCTCATTGCCCGCTTGTTGTCGTGAGACTTTTTCGGTTATACGAGGGGATCAGGGCTCAGGGAGAAAAACCTGAGAAATCCCAAAAACACTTGTTGCAAAGTCCAACCATTTTGTGTTACTCTGTGCAGATTGTGACCGTACAGCATTGCTGTTCATTTCTCTCTTGCGTTAGGGCGGTGCCACTGCTGGCCACCGGATGCATGGATTCCTCCCCTTCCTGCAGGATACTGAAAGTGCAGCAGCTTGCAGAGGCGGAGCACGGCTCTAAGGGAAAGATCCAATGGTATCACTTTCGTTTGCGACTGCATTTGGATGGCTCATGCGCATGGGTGTGGACACGGTCCAGGGGAATGGGGGTTGATAAGGCGATTGCCTACTGGGTATGGGTATGGGTATGGAGATGGCTCATGCGTGGATACGGAGATAGTTTGTTGGCACGGGGATGGAGATAAAGGGAATGGGTAGAGAGGTGGCTCATGGGTATGCATATGGACACCGAGATGGCTTGTGGGTATTGGTATGGATACGGAGATGGCTCGTTGACGTCAATATGGACATCGGGCTGCGTATTGGGCATGGGTGGGTACCGTGATGGCTGGTGGGTGAGGGTATGGGAACGGGGATCGCCTTGTGGCTAAAGAAATGGATGCGGAGATGGCTCATGGGGAGGATGTGGCGATGTTGCACGGTTACGGCTCTTGGCCTGAGTGTCACAGTTGTTGTGTGTTTTTGTTGGTACTCACACGGGCACTAGTGGTGTCGGCCCAAATGGTGAGTACCCCCCACGAGAAATCCTTAGCCCAGCACAAAAGTAACACAGTATTATACATCACTGCCCAGGCCCAAATGACCCATTTGAAAGGGTTACATGTTGTGCAACACCTTGTTCATACCTTTTCTCAACTTAGGGTCCCAGTGAATTAGAGCCGACCCTCATTTCCCAATGGATGGGGCACAAATTCCCTAATCTGTGCTCATGATTGGACGCAATCTGTCCGAATCAATTTTGTTCAAATGAAAATTTCCCGTCCAAAAAATTTTCCAGCATTGTGCTGCCATCCAATTGTAGGCTCCTGCGGTGGATCACAATTCACCACGCACGATTAAACTCCTGTGCCTAAACAGACCGTGAGTCCATTGTTTGCCGTCCAGGTATGTGATGACCAGCGAGGCCACGCACGACGTCATCGTGGATTTTTTCAAAAAAGGGGAGTTCCTGGGACTTCAAGCAGACGACGTTCACTTCTTCAAACAGGGTGTGGTGCCACTGCCCCGCTCCCAGTTACACCTTTGAGAACCCCAACAGCCGCTCCAAAAGCGACGCAGCGCCACTGAGTTTGTCTGCTGCGCTTGGTCAGGGTCCCGTATTTTTTGCACGGTGGTGGTTGGGTCCCAAGTCTTCTTTGAGGGCTCTGTGCTGCATGAGCATCCACAAGGCTGTTGCACAAGTGGTCAGGAACCCATTGGCCAGATTTCAGCCACACCTGAGGGAAGACCCGACGAATCTGATTCAACGAGGTTACGTGGCCCAGGTGTCATAGCACATGACGCCTGATGAGCAGGTCCCATGTTCGACTCCCAGACAGGACATCAGTATTAGCGCGAAGCCGTCCTGGGCGCCAGCGGTCTTTCATCCAGACTGAATCGGGTGGTTGTAAAATGCGGCGTTCAAGGTTGGAAAAGGCGCGTTTCACAGGCTTTCCGTGCGTGAGATCGTGGATGAAGGCGCCCCTTCAGGCCTCAACATGCTCGCCGCACGGGTTGCTCACGGGCTCCTGCGAGTCCTTGCTTCCAACGCATTCCGTGCAGGCCCCGACTCTAGTCCCCCCGCCCCCCATTTTGTTCAAGGCCGCCTGTCAAGGCCGCCGGGTGGGCAGTGGGCTGACGGTGGCGGTTAACCGACGGCCCTTCGCCGTTACGACGGCAGTTAGCGGCCACCTGACACCGGCATCTCTGGAGGTTTGTCCGTGACGGAGTGCAGCATTTTTCCTTTTGTCTGCTGGTTCCATCGCACGTGAGTTTCCTGTTCTGCGTGTACCACGTATTGTGGTCGTGGATGTGTATGGGCGAGGGTGTGTGCGGCACCAATTTCAGGGTTTCTGCCGGCGCTCACGAACGATGGGAAGATCATTCTGCAGTCGAAGGGGTCAATGAGCATTGCCCCGGACGGCAACGGCGGCATTTACCGTGCGCTGAAAGTGCACGGCATTCTGGATCGCATGCTGGAGTCCGGCATTCAGTACATTCAGGCGTTTAACGTGGACAACATCCTGATCAAGGTCCGCGTTCCTTGGCCTGGGCCCCAGACTGCGCTTGTGCACTGCAGTTCTCGGTAGAGATTGGAGTGGAACGGCTGACGTGAGCTGACTGCAACTTGACCCCAGAGTAATCACGGGTGCTCTGGCCCACCCGATGACGGGCTCCCCAACGACCACGCCTTAGAAACACAACCCCCAACCGCCAGAGGGAGCACCGTGGAGAGGCCTTGCTGGGGTCTTGGGTGGGGCTAAAAAAAAGGTGGATCCCAGCCCCCCGCCCATTGATCGCCATTGTCGTGAAAATCCAACGCGCACCATTTGTTACCACCGCTTTTCATATCCTGCGGTGCGCCCCCCCCCCCCCCACCGGCGCGTCCACTCCATGTTTCGACCCCCCCACCCGGCACACTTACTGACTTTTATCCCCCTCCCCCCCGTGCGACATACTACTAATCCCCCCAACCCTCCCCCTTCCTCTACTCTCACCCGTACACTGCACCCCCCCCCCCCACCACCTCCACCGACATACTCCATTTTTCAGCGTAGCCCCCCCAGCCCCACAGGTGCCAAGCCTTTACGAGCTTTTTTGTGACAATCCCCCGCCGCCCCGCACACTGTCCGGAGGCAGGCCAAACAAACACACGCAAGTGCATCAAACCGGAAGTGCAACCGGCAAACCTTCTGCGCCTTTGATCTCCCGCACACCTGCTGCTCGGCTGCTTTCTCCGCAGCGTGGGTTGGGCACCGTTGCAAAGCCACTGCGCTCAAAACACCGAGCGAAGTACCCGATGGTCAGAACGCCAAACTTCCAAGTACCGCATGGTACCGTCAGGCCGGGTGGCGGCCTCTGTGGATGCGTTGCTGGATTCAAACCCCCTGCAGATGGTCCACGTGCCCGCTTTGCATGGGTTCGGACCGCTCCGGCAAGAAGCCTCCTTCAGTGGTGACTGATGCGGTCATGCGTCTGACATGGGCGCGGATCACTTCCGATCCGACCTCGGAGCCGTCCATGGATGCCACTGTGAACAACGTGCGTCCAAAGCAAGCGTGCCTCAGTCACTGCATTGCCCAGTGACGCATACAGCGCAACCTCATATCACGGTTTTCACCGTGGACCCCCTTATAGACCCTCAGAGCAATGGCAATTGTCTGTGGCCTTGGCGGACGGAGTTGCTTTGGTATTGGCGACAGCTTTGGTTTTGTGCCCGTACCCCCACCCCCCCCCCGCAAACGGAGGCCTTGTGCCAAACGCCCCCCCGCAAACAACCTAATGCCGAGGCCTTGTGCCACCCCCCCCCCCGCCCCTGCCTGCCTGGAATGGGGTGGGGGAGGGTGGAGGTCTGGCCCACGTGGTTTAGCACACCCCGGTCCACGTCTCAACTGCAGGTGGCAGACCCCGTCTTCTTCGGATTCTGTTCCAAACGAAACGCGGATTGCGCTGCCAAGACCATCGCCAAATCGGGACCCGACGAGAAGGTGTGTCACTGCTTTTGCATTGCCCACATCCCAGTCAGCCCGGCGTGGACGCATGGCCCCGTTCGGGATCTGCTCGGTAACCCCTCCAGCCCCCCCCCCCCCCCCTTCGGAAGGGAAGCGCAAGGAAGGTCCCCTCTGTCTCCCACGAAAGGAAGGAAAGAAGAAAGAAAGCAAGGGAAGGTCCCCTCTGCCTTCCACAAAGAAGCAAAGTAAGAAAGAAAAGGTCCCCTCCGCCTTCAAAGGGAAAGGTCCCCTCCGCCTGACGCAACAAAATGAAGAAAGAAAGAAAAGCAGAAACACGGGAAGCAAGGAAGACAAGTCGATGGACGCCACCAGCAGCCAGGAGAGGAGAAAGATGAGCCCTTACCCAAAGGCGTACCTCCCAGGTAGTCCTTGGCGAAGGAAGCCTGGTCGAGCGTGAGGGCCCCAAGGCGGCTCAGCAGGCATAGCCGGGGGATGGCTGTAGCCCCCGAGAAGCGCTCAGGTGCAGAGGTGAAGCAAGTCAAGCGAGATAGGGAAGGGTACATGGGGAAGACAGCCTGCACTGCCCTCCACGCCGAACCTTTGGTGGATCTACAGGACCTAGTTGGTGGATCAACCAGACCCAGAACGTAAGAGAAGGACAACACGCAACTCCCCCACAACAACACATGCCCCCCTACCCACTGCACCCCCAATGATCGGCCACAACTACGCTGAAGGGAAGCGCTGAGCGCGCTCGCCGGGACTAGTGCTGAGCGCAGAGTTGAAGATTATTGCCGTTTGGATACTTAATGTGTTGCTGCAACAACCCGCCACCAGGAGAAACAGAAATGGTGGGCCAACATAGCGGCTTGGTGGATCTTCAGGACCCAAGACCCAGACACAGTGGCGAGAGGCCAGTAGGCGCCGCCAACAAACCAAGGCCTTGCCAACCCCCCCCCCCCCCCTTCGGAGTCGGAAGTCCAGTCGAGTTCGTGCAGTGCACCACTGAGTGGGGCCCAGCCTCCTGTGATCATGGGAAGAGCGGACGCCGGCGATGCCCCCGCTTTTTAGCCACAGAAATATATGTGTACCCACCCTCCCAGCCCGACAGCCCACCTCAGTCCCAGTCCCATTCCTACAGCCAGTGTTAGCCCCACAACCCGACAATGCCGCAGCCCCGCAGCCTGAAGCCCGCTTCCCGGCCTGTCGGCTGGTCCTGCGCAGAAACGCCGCCGCATAGACACGCGTACCGCACAACATTGGGGGGACTGATTGGGGGTGACGTGAGCCAACAAGAAGCTGGTGTCGGGTTGGGATTGAGGCGCGGGAGGCCCGTCCAGACCGGTTCCACTGCAACCCAGACTACGACTATCGATCGATTCTCTCGGCTGAAAGGGTATTGCGCGGGCTATGTGGGGCTTCGCAAGGAGATGTATGCCGTCATACATAAGCGCGTTTCACATTGCTGAAGCCCTGGAGCCCCACATTGCCACAGTCCTAGAGCCCCATACAGCCCCACAGTCTCGCAGCCCCACATGTTTCGCACAGCCACAGCCAGCCATTCCCTGAGCCCCACGGTCTCACATTGCCACAGCCTTAGAGCTCCACATTGCAACAGCCGGACAGGCCCACGCTTCCACCATCTTACAGTCCCGGCCTTAGAGTCTCACATTTCCATAGTCTTACAGCCGCAAAATCCCACCGCCTTACAGCCCCACATTCACACACCCGAGGTCCATAGATTGCCACAGCCTCACAGCGCGACATGTGCACAGCCCTAGAGCACCACATTCCTGCAGTGTTGCAGCCCACACTTCCACAGCCCTGAAGCGCCACGTTAAAGCCCCATAATGTTGTAGGCTCGCAGCCCCACTCCCACAGCCTCACAGCCCCGCATTTACGCAGCCCAACAGCACCACATCCCAGAGCCCCACATTTCCACAACCACATTGCCACAGCCTGATAGCCCCAAATTACCACCGCCTAACAGCCCCGCATTCCCACAGCCCAGCATTCACGTAGCCCAACAGCCCACATACCCGCAGCCTCACAAACATGCAATGTGTGCTTTCCCTGGTACCTTTTGGGAACCTCCCATGGTCTACGGGTTAGTGATACCTCTTCACACGAAAATTTTGGGAAAGCATCTTCAGTTTTTGGGCTTAAAATTCTTGCAAAAAACGCAGTCTGTAGCATTGTTCCTATTCTATTGTAGAACAACAATTTTTCAAAGTTCTTAATGCTTCAAGACTAGCCCCACACGGAACACAGCCAAGTCCCAAAGTCCCACCCACACCAAAGGAATTCCGAGTGGGGCACGCGGTGTAGCCGGGATCTGGTCCTGGTATTCATGACGTCTGCCCCGCCTGGACTCCCCAGTGCACGCCCCCTCCATTTGCCCGTGGGCGCAGGTGGGTGTGTTTGGCACGAAAGACGGCAAAAAGGGCGTGATCGAGTATTCTGAGATCGGGGAGGGCCGGGCCAACGCCCGGACCGAGGCCGGGCAGCTCGTGTTCAACCACGCGAACATCGCCATTTACACGTACAGCGTCAAGTTCTTGAAGGTGTGCGCAGGGGAACGTCAGCCCGATGACTGTGCAGATGCGCAGGAGAGCGGTTCCCTGAGGTTTGGGCAAGTGATACGGGACCGGGCAGGGCTGTAGTGTGAGATCCCGGGGGTGTGGGGCTGTAGGGCTCTGGGGCTGTGGGACTGGTGAGGCTCTGCGGGGCTGTGCGGTGACTGTGGTGCTGTGGGGCCGAGGCACTCCAGGGCTGTGGGATTCAGTGGAGAATAACACGATGTCTTTGGGGGCTGCCTGGGCCACTTCTGATTGGCCATGACATGAAGGCTCACTGTTGCACAAGTGGCATCGTGCAACAGGAAAATCATTTCAAATCTTGAATCGGGCGGCATTAACACGTTGATTGCCCCAGCGGATTTCAACCGGCCATCATTTGGGGATGGACCAGGGCTGTGCAGAGTCGTGGATACGGTTGAGCTGGGGCTTGGAATAGGACGAGGGGCTGGGGCGACTGTGTGCTCATTTGTGTGGCCACCCGGTCCCGAGGCAGGCGAAGAGCCATGCACGGCACCCCTGGGGCGTCAGTAGTGTTGAGACTCGTTTTCAGTGCGCCGGGCGGGTGGCCGGTGTATGGCCCGTACCATTGAAGGCGCAATGAGGGCTCCGACTGTCCCCAGCAGCACAGGGCGAAGGGTGCCGGTCCCGGGAGGCCAAGAGCGGTCAGCAATGAGGGTCTCGAAGGATGGCACGTTGGCTCAGAGGCTGAGGCTCAGGCTCAGATGCTCAGGCGGCTAAGGGGCTCGGGCTCAGATTGTGATCCGCTTTGGGGTGGACATAAGTCTCGCCGGGCTATTTGTCGAATCCCATTGCTTTCAGCCGCCGTCCGGGGAAAATGGCCCTGCGCCTCTCATTTGCCGGGGTTTGATCACAGTCAAGATCAGGGCTAATGCGCATTTCACACTTGGAGTCTTTAGGGACTGGGGCGATGGTGTTTGCCGCCCCCGTCCACACGCACGTGCGATTCGTGCAGGATTTGGTGGACAACCATTTGGACTCCCTTCCGTACCACATCGCGAAGAAGGACATCCCGAGTGTTGGGGGCACCAAAGTTCCCGGGGTCAAACTGGAGGCGTTCATCTTCGATGTCTTTCAGGTGCGCCGGTCGGGCCCCTGATTCCCTCAGCGCTGCCATTCCGTACGCCACACATTCTGTATGCTGCCCGTGACGTCTGAAGCATGTCAGCGCGGGTGTGTGTGTCGGTGTGTGCTGAGGGCGTGTGTGGAGGTATGCGGAGGGCGCGGGGCGAGGGCGTATTGCCGCAGCCTTTGCCAGCGCATGTGGTGGGGCATGTGGTGGGGCATGTGGTGGGGCAGCTCCGGGGAGTCACGCCGCCTTCTGTGAAATCGTTTAGTTTGCAGAGAAGTTCTATTTGATGAATGTGGTCCGGACGGAGGAGTTCTCAGGCATCAAGAATCCCGCGGGAAGCGGCAAAGCGGACACCCCCGACACCGCCCGGCGCGACATCTACAATCTGCATCGCAAGTGGATTGAGGCCGCTGGGGGCCGCGTTGTCAATGAGGGTCAGGTCATCCCTGCGCTGCGCCCTGCCAATCCGCACGCCGTTGGAGGCTCGGGGCCGTGTACCATGTCCTCATCCACTTCTGCCTGTGCTTTAAACGAGTGGGTCTTTTGTTTTGTGCAAGACCGCCGCTCTCGGGATGGCCTTAGAACGACAAAAACTCATCCCCCCCCCCCTTTACGTTCGGTTCGGTTCATTTGTTGGGGGAAAGTTCACATGCTATAAAGAAATTTTTCCCGGGCTATTTTTGGTCTTCGGGTCTGCGAACACCCCAATCCCCGTTCCAGCGCAAGCCTGTGACTGAGGGCACCTGGGTTATCAACGACGCGCGCGCGAGTGTGTGTGTCAGACGGGGTTTGGGGAGGTTCAGAGAAAGTGCACAATGGACAAGGCTGTTGTTCAGCCACTGCAACATCCGGCGCTGCCAACCCGTTTTTTTTTTTGACTCAAGGGTTTGGGGATGGCCAAATGTTGAGCCAAAGGATTGCGTGCCGCCCCCACCCCCGCCCCGTTGGGTTCTGAGTGTGAAGGGCTGGGGTCTTCCTCAGCTTGAGTGAAGGCAGCCTGGAGGGAGCCAGACGCAACAAGCACTGATATGTCGCCGAACCGGTTCCTAAAGCTCTTGTGGACGGCTTTGCTAAAAAAGGTCAGTCTTCCGGAATGTCCGTCTCCACTGTTTGTCGAGCAGCATGGCATTCGCATCATGAGCAAAGAATACGCGTGTGTGGCTCGCAAATCGCGTGTTGCAGTGCAACACAGCCGCAAACTCCGCATAACGCATTTGGTGAATCATGTGTTTTCAAAGCTTTTGCTGCTGCGATGAAAAGGCAAGGGACTGCTGAAAGGCGTCCTGCGTGCATTACCATAAATTCATGTGTACGGCATACGACTGTTGTGTTGAGCGACGGGCAGTGCTGTGTTGTAGTGCTGCGCTGTGCAGTGCTCTTGTTGTGTTGTGGTCCGGGGTGGTGGTGTGTGTCGCCAGCTACTGTGTTGTCTTGTGGTGGTGTCGCGCTGTGGCTTGCGGCGACCTCTAAAGCGTGGTAATCAGGGCGTGTCAAATGTGGTTGGCGGCCTGTCACCTGTGTTTAGTGCCGCCCTTCCTGCTGTTGGAGTGTGAAGAACAAGGCATGTTGGAGGAATATAGGACAGGCTGGTGCATTTCCCTTTCTTGGAAAGCCAACGCGTCACGGGATGTGGACACCCCCTGTGCACTGTTACCACGTTTCTTCTTTTGGGGTGCGTGGCACGGCACGAAACATTGTCGTTGAATCGTCGGGGGCGCTTAAGCGTAATCCCTCTGCGGATCGGGGGGGGGGGTGGCGACACAAGTGAGGGCAGAAGCAAGCAAGCAGAAGGAAAGAGGAAAATTAATTTCTGGTGCCTGCGTCACCAAGTTTGGGTCTGCCACAACAACACTGTTGGGTGTACCGAAGGCGGCGGCGGGGGGGGGGGGGGGGCGTGTCGGTGTACGGTCGACACCTGAGCGGCCCACATGTAGTCCATATTGTTGCCCAGACTTACAGCCTCGAAAGTGGTCGTAGTCTTGTTGGGACAAGACCGCCCCACCACGACCAGTACTGGGGGGGAGCATTCCACTGTGTCGTCCCGTGAGGGCGCCCCATTCTCCGTGCGACGGGGAAAGCATTAAGCCTCCCCCCCCCCCTACACACACGGGCATACACGCACACACGAATGCCGGCGCCGGCAGGGACGCCAAGGGGCAGAAGCGAGCAGAGGGACAACAGTCCCGCTCTCACGCAGTACAAGTAATTTCCCACGGCTGTTGGGGTTAGCCACGCGGAGGATTCCCCCCTCAAAAGGCGAACAAGTACGTACACCCGGAAGTGCCAACCGGCGTACTCACTCAGCCTCGACGGCAGCCCCCCCCCCCCCCCCACACACACAGGTGGTGCCTCATCCCCCCGAAGGGCGTCAAGTGTGCCAGAGGTCACAGTATTTCGATGCGTTGGGCGGTTGCCATTCCCTGGTCCCGGCCCCACACCCCTTTTGGCGAGACGCTGTGGATCGCGATGTGTGGCAGGTGGAAGTGTCGCCGCTGCTGTCGTACGAAGGCGAGGGGTTGGCGGCGCTGTGCCAGAGCAAGACATTCACGACCCCAGTGTACCTCGCAACCGAGGCCGAGGGGGGCGCACCCGCCACCTCGGCGCAGGAGCAGGAGGACGAAGTGGGCATCTGCGGCCCCAGCACCGTTCTGTGATCCTCCGGGTGTGTCTTTTGGTCTGCGCGTAAAGATTTGAATGCAATTGGACACCAATACACACAGCAAATACTGTGGAGATCATCCGGCCACTCAGTGCAATGGGGTGTTATTAAGATTTGCATGCAATGGCACAAGAGGCAGAGATCGAAGTCGTATGTCGAGGTCGAAGAGTATGGAAAGGGATTCCAGGCTCACGATTTAGGCGGGCTATGGCCCTCAACAGCAGTATCTTGAGTCCGCAATCTCGCACCTGTCGGGTAAGCGCAATGTGTGTTATGTCACCTGACCGTCTGAGCACATTGCTGGTGGGCATGTTGCTGTGTACCCGCATTTTGTGCCCCGGGCTGTACAGCTCGAACTTGAAAGTATGTGTGGCCGTATCACCAACGCTGCATTGCGCAATGGTTCCTTTTGCATTGTAGGGCTGAGAAATGGTCATCGCTGGAAGCAATTTCGTTGGACTCCTCCACTGCCCTCTGCGGGCATACTGTTCCATCCCCTGTGCCCAGTGGAGTCATTTGCAGCTGTGTTCTTGCATCCGCTTGATGGTGCTGAATAAGCGCAGTCCAGACTTTGAAATGTGCACCAGAAACGATATCGAGTGGCCCTCATGGGCCCTTACGTCTGACCCTAACATGACCGATCACCCCAACCTGAGGTGATCCCGAGTGACCCCGAGTTGCGCCCAGGGATGCATTGGAAGGAGAGGGGGCCCAGGGTCAGGAGCCGTCAAAAAGGCGGTGGGAGAGGGTTGGCAACACAGTTCGGAGCAGTTGCTGTCGGTTCTAAATGCCGTTGGGGTGGTCGGTTAGAGAACGGAAGAGGGCGGCTGGGTCGCAGGCTCGGCCCACGGAAGGCCGGGGCGGGGGGAATACATCCTCCCCCTTCTAATGCATCCCTGCTTGCGCCTTCTCTCGGGTCTGCGCGTGCTGAAAGCGTGGCTGCCTCTGAGTTGTGAAGGAGGTCGAAGGGTATGGAAAGGGATGTTCGGACTGCTATGCACGCGGTTTGTCGCGCTGAAAAGCAGCATCTCAACACCGTGACCTCCTGCCAGAAGTAATGTCGGCTCATATGAGGGCGATGTTGTTGCGGAAGCATGTTATGTGCCTTTGGCACGCGTGCCTCATGCAACACTTATGTGAAGAGGACGCCCAGCCGGAGGACGGCAGCACCAAACTGCAATCATCCAACATGCAGCCGATGCGGGTGGCATCATGTGTACATTGGAGCAAGATGCACCCGAACACACCACGACAGCGATTCGAGCGAATGGCATCAACAACACTGCCCTGCAATGTGGACCCGCAACTCGGGCCGTGAGGCAGGCGCTTCCTGGTTTGTGCATTGCTGGAGCCCGCACAACAGTGCCTCGAGCTTCAGCCAGTCTTTTGCCTCCGTCTCAAGAGGGTCCCTTCCTTCAGACCTGTTGCGCCCCTTCGACCCTCCCAAGACAGGGATCACGGGGTCCCAGGAGCTCACAAAAGTTGCCCGGGCAAAGTCCTAATCGTTGTGGATCGTTGGCAGCGCAGGAGGACGGCAGCTGCATTACCCCGCCATGGGATTTTGTGTGGCCGGGCTGCTGCAGCACCAAAAAAAAAACAGCGAAAAACAGCAAAAACACGTGCATGAGCACTGATCTGGTGGATCATGTGCGGTTCGGAGTGGGGCTGCTGCTACAATCACTGCGGACATCACATCGCCCATGGCACATGGACGGCACGTGCACCTTTGAGTGGCCTGCGACCACTGCAGCCCCGTAAATCACTGAAGCGTTAGTGAATTTCAGTCTTTCCTCTTTGGTGCTCTGTCTGTTTTGGTGCCTCTGCCCATGCAGCCCACGTTGCCCCCCCTCACCCCCGTGGACGCTGGGGTGCCGCGGCCTGCAGCCTGAAACGCAGGGGGGCATTTCCTGCCGAATGCGGCTCGAGTGGGGGAGGGGGTGTTTGACAGACCTGCGGCCGTGCCAATCCCATCGTCCCCCCCCCCCCCTCCCCCGCTCCTCGCGCGGTGGGTGTTTGGATGTTGACGCGCTTGCAGAAAGCCATGATGGCGAGAAACCGACCGTTGCCTTGCCGAAGTTCGGCAGGTTTGGGACCCTGGATGTCTGTTGGAGCGTTGCCAATCATCGTTTGGCCACCAGGGGGGGCTGCTTTCACTGCATCATCTTTTGACCCAAGCATATCATCCAAGACTTGCAGCTGGTGTTCGGGCACTGAGCCATGATTGGGGAGGGCTGACTGTGACTGAGTCAGGCATCAGATGTGGGCAGGCCCTACTCTTTCGGGTGTTGCTTAGTACGTACAAGCGGCCTTCTGTGCTGTGGGAAGTGTGCTTTGAGGGGGGGGGTTTGGCACAAGGCCTTGGTGGTTGGCTCTGTTAGCCTGTGGCGGCGCCTATTGGCCTCTCGCCTTTGAACCTTCTGCTATGACAAGCAGGCATCCGCACTACTGCGGGCATCCGCACTGCCGCGGGCATCCACCTTCCTGAGTGGGAATCCAGAATGCAAGTTCTGCCCGTGGCGTCCTCCCCTGACGGCTTGATCAGTGCCCGGTATGTGGTCATCACGAAGACCCCAGGCTGGGAGGTGTTCACCACAACAGGAACGTGAATGTCACCCAAGGCCATGGGTGCTAGCTCACCAATGTGTGATTTGCTGGTAGTGCGTTGCAGTAATATCTTCTGCGCTCTGCGCCATTAGGGAGGGGGGGGGCATAGGTGGTTGCTAAGCCTGTAAGCAACAGATTCAAAAGCCGTTTTACGTAACTTGGCAAATGTATTAACGGCAGCCAGCAATTAACAAGAGTACTGTGATTCATTCGCTGGGTTAAATGAAAGGCCAACCTGAGGGAAACATGAGCCTCTGATCTGTCCAGAGCACACAAGAATCACTGATTTAACATTCATGAATTGGCTTGATCACATTCTGCCGCAGTGAAAACGTGTCAGTGTCACACGTCAGGCACTCAGGACCTCCAGTCCTCTTGCAGTGATGATTGACCTCATGGCACTGCAGAGCCAGTGGGCGTGAAATTTTTGCTAGCTTCTATTGGGGTGTGTCTTGCACCGGGGTGGATGCGTGAGGGCGGTAAGCAGTGCGACTGAAGTTCTGCACTGATCCACAAATTGTCCCCCCTATAAGACAAACAAAACTAGACACAACCGCCCTCGATCAGCAAACGCAGGTCTAAAAAAGACATGGTGGACACCGACCTTACCACACCAGTCTTTACAAGGGAATCCCCCTGATTTCCACAGGACAAGGGGCGCAAATGGATTCGCTGGAGGTTGAAGCATGGCCACTATTTCAGTAGTGCTACAGCGCTTCCACAAGCTGTGGGATCCCCGGAGGACCCCACCATTGTCAGGGCGCACACCCAAGCAGAATGTCCGACAAGTACCGATTCAACGCATCTGCCTCCTTGATAGCAAGGCTAGACACAAACAAATCATGTGGCACCCCGTCAGTGGGTATAGGCATCAGACCAGAGGTGCCTGTGTACAGCAAGTGTTGAGGCTGCTGATGCGGTTGAGATGTGAGCACCGCAGCCCAAAACAGCATGTATGCCTGGAACACTTCTCCATCAAAGTCTAAAAGCTAGACACCAGATGTGCCCTGTTTTTCTGAACCAAGTTCCACGGGTCCTTGTACTTCTCCGGTCGTCTGTTGCCCACTACATCAGTAGTTTCCTGGTGCCATGTGCCAGATAGTGCGGGGTGCATGTTGTGTCAAATCGAGCAAACATGTGATGCTTTGTTGCATGCAAGCAACGGTGACAGGCTGGAAAGCTGGGCACCAAGTACAGACTAGGGCTTGACTGATAGGGTCCGTCTTCTGAACATATTTCAGCAAAGGCAATCCTTGGGCCACAGTAGAGATTGCGCGTTTAGGCTGACTGTGAGTAGAAGAGCAGAGGCTGCCTATAATGCTTGTGAATGCATCCGGAACAGTGAGAATGAATTCAGAGTGCGTCATCCAATGCCAGGCATGGCAAACATCATTGGGACTCACCAGACTGCCCTTGGTAGTTTTTGCGCCTCCCAAATGAAAGCAGCCGAGGAACTAAACTTGGCAAACTATCATGTGGGGCCAATGAGCCCGGCAAATGGTGGTTGTGAGGTGTTGTAGTGAAGTAGGTGACTCTTGGAATGCATGTAGTTGCCGAGCTGTGGGTTTGGAGGGTAATGGGTGCCTTCCCGCCGATTCATGCAGGAAGCAGGTCGGTCCGTTCTATGTGGGTTCTTCTTGATCCGGTATTCATCACTGTGTTCAACACATTTCTGTGCACATACCTCAAGCAACTGACCCGCCCTAATCCTATCATACGATGGTCTATCATGCACGGACCCTGCACTGCATGGTGGAGGTATTCTCACATATTGTGCCGCCATGGGGGGCTCAACTTGGATTGCAACGCCCACAACACTGATCATGACAACTTTCTCCACCGTACAGATTTTTTGGGTATACATCTTTACTTCCCAGAACCACCCAACGGGCCCATCACCGGGGTATTACACACTAGGCCATGCCCCCAAAGTAGGCAGGCCTCTGCCTCTGTGTGTATGGCAAAGGTTCTATCTTCCTCAATGGTGTATAGTTGTGCCCCTCAAAGTGTCAGTACCTGAGCTGGCCATGGGACGCCATAGGGCTCATTTTTGATGGCTCCTGGTTTCCATCAGGCCCATTTGGTGGGACTTTCGCGATGGTGCCTACAAACCTGCCTACACACTTGGAGGTTGTGCTCGGTAACATTCCCTTAGCCTGGGACCTTTCCTTTGCTACAGAGGTCTTCGCCGTGAAAGTGTTACTATGTGTACGCACATGGGTGGTATGGTGTGTGATGGGCTGGTCATGGGACCCTGCTGCGACGCACCTAGCTTAGATATTCAAAACCTGGCATAGATGCTCTTGTCACAGAACGCCCGACTCCAGAGACAGTACGCACATTGGCAAGTTCTTGGGGCACATGTCAGAAACCCATGAGTGATAAAAAGCTCAAAGCTGACGGCGAGGGGCGTGTGTCAGCAAGTGTTGCTTGCAGTACAGGTGATGCAAGCGCCTGCCAATAAACGTGTGCAGATCATGCATCTTTCTGGCTGGCACCACATAACAAGGGGTACGGGTATGCATGTCATGCATCCCACCGGTAACGGGGACGGTTGGAAATCAGCTGTCCGCTTAACCTCTTTATCCACTGCCTGTAAAAATGTCAAATGTCATCAAGGGTAGTGCCGTGCACGATTGCCAGCACAAGTGCGGAGGTGGAGCAAAATCTTGAGCAAGTCATTGATGGTCATGCAGTAGATATCCCACCAGGCCCCCTTGGCTAGTCACAGCAACTTGGGCACTTCAGCACGCCCAACCCCCAGCTTGACTACTTGCTTCTGTGTGAAAAGAGAGGTCCCGCCACGTTTGACAGTACGGTGTTGAGGCCCCTGTTTTGGTCTCTCAACGAAAACGCTCCAAACCCAAACATGGCAAGTAGTTTTGGGTCTCTAGGATGTATGTTCATGTGTGCACGAGTGTGCACGCTTTCTGGTGCGTCCAGTTTGCATGCTGGACTGATGCCAAATCCTGACTGGAAGGGGTGTATGTTGGATTACTACCAGCCACTGAATGGAACAGGGTTAGTGCACGTTTTGCGTGAACAGGACACGTCAAGTGCACGTGGGACTTGAACGGTGCATTTTGGACGTGAGTGGGACAGGTTGAGTGCGTGTGGGATGTGAATGTAACAGGTTGAGTGCATGTTGGAGGTGAATGGGACAGGTAGGATGCGTGTTGGACGTGAATGTAACAGGCTGGGTGCATTTTGGACGTGAATTCAACAGGTCGCGTGCGTGCTAGCCCCTGTGAATGGGCAGGAAAGTTGATCATAAATGGTGTACTACCAAATTGACCAGACAACAGCTGGGCGATCATTGGTGCCCCTTTTGACCCTGCTGATCCAGGCTCTAGGACAGGCTCTAGCACAGCTTCCACCCATCTTACTGCTCGGCAGCTCCCATTTTGTAGGTACTGCATACTTACAGAGGTATTGCAGCCCTAACCCTGCATTTTCCCTGACTCTACTGAAGACTCGGCAATGCTTGTATTCTACGTGCATATGCCTGCAGTGGTCCTTGGGTCTTTCAGGTACTCTACTGGGTCCACGCCATGCGACCATGTTTTGTACCTTGGATCATCTTCTGGGTTGTGGACGTGTTTGGATGGAGCACTGGTATGCCCTCCGCAGGCGCACCTGCTTTCGCTGGCCCCTTGCAACCCCCTGACCTCCGCTTCTCCTCTTCCCCAGAAAGGAGGGTGTCTGTGGTACAGGGTTTGGTGCTGGGGCTCTGAGGGGTTGAGGGGTGTCCCCACCCGTTGCACTAGTACGCCTTGTCTAGCCTGCACACACCCGTCCAAGTGATGTCTTTCTGACTGCAGCCCCTGTGGTCAAGATGCAGGACGCCATGTTTGTGAGCTGTAGCAGGAGGAAAAGGCGTTGGGTCATGTCAATTGTTGCTGTTCACAACATTCTGCTTGAGGCAGCAACCCACTTCTATTGGCCACTTGGAGCGTACTTCTGCCCCTGCTGGTTCAAAAATTTGCATCCACAAAGCGGAAGACCCACCTTCCCCTGCTGCCGCGCGCCGGCTGTGGCGCGTCCACTTGGATGACCACTCCATGATCCCTCTGAAAGCTCTGGATTTGATGCAGTCGCCATCCGCGGCGGTGGTCGTAGGATTGCGCTGAAACGACGGGAGCCCCTCGCCCCAGCCCCACCCCCATCCCGTTTTGCGGGGCACGGTTAGCCCCCTGCCAGCCATGTCTGCCCTGCAGGCGGTTCGGATCCGCCAGACATTGCCTCCCAATTGGTTTTCCAACCGCAGGTAACCGGTTTTTGCAATCATTTTTGAGACATTTATCCGGTGTACCACATATCACTTCCGGGGCCGGATGTGGGATGCAGGCTACCCCTGCCCCCTGATCCACACCTCCAATACAATCTACACCTGTGCCTCCGCCCCCACCCCCGCGGAAGCGCGGCCCAAGTCATGGAAAGCGACAGTGAGACCTTGATCGCAGACCACAATCTGACGATGGTCATCACAATAGGCATGGCACTCCCCAAACATCGCACGCTGGTTTATTGACACCCATTTCGAGGATTCTATGCAAAGCGGCAACGGGATTTCCAATCGCCCCAAAAACAGCTGTTAGGGCCCTGAGGATTGGCACTACGACTGCCATTCCCCTCCTGTGCCATCCTCACAATGCCGGATTTGTCCCCTTCGACAAAGTTGAAGCTTCTGTGTAGGTATCCCATATTCAGGGCTTGGGGGTTGCAGGGGGTGGGGGTGGTGCACTGCCATCGGTTGGTGACCATTGTCGCTGCAGATATCTCAAGTTGTCTTGTGCAAAACGGTTGGCGGACGCAACAGGCCGTCAGTGGCATGAGCGCTGCAGACCAGCGGAACACGGCCATTCTGGAGCTGAGTCAAGCAAATCATGCGACTGTCAGTCAACTTCAGGCCATGTCTGAGGCCGCGCTGTGCAGCCTGTGCCCAGGTACAGTGCGCTTCATGTGGCAGAAGACTGGCAGAGGATCAGCACAGTGCCCGCCAGTGCCCATATGCGTGTGGCATCGCATTAGTCTTGGAGGATTGGGCTGACTGAGGGGGTTTTCCCAGTGGCAGGTGGCGTTTTAGGCCTGATTCTGCCCTCAGCTCTGAGCATGCCCATAGTCCCGCGGCGTATGCCTTCAGGGGGCACAGGGGGACGGGTGTGCGGCGGATGGCATGCACTCCTTTCAGCCTTCACTCAAGCACCTGCAGGCGATGCCCCACGAACGTACTTGTCGCCTTCAGTCGAATCTTTAGAACTTGGGCTTTCTCCCCCGTTCAGGACTGGGGTTGATGTCCCTGGATATCAGGGGCAGATACCCCCCGTTGAGCACCTGGGACGGGGGGTTCGCCCGACAATCATCCGCAAAACCCCGGGTTTGGTTTTCGGATGTTGGGGAAATACTACCCAATCGTTTGGGACCCATACCGCCAGTGATGCAGTGTGAGGGACCCCGCACAGCCCCGCACACAGTCACAATGTAAGGGGCAAAGGCTTTGATGGGAGGCTCAGGGAGAGCTCGGGCACATAGGGTCCGTCGTGGGGCCCCGCCGGCCTCGCAGAACAGTCACGTTAGTGACGTGTCTACATCGCCGTGGGTATGCAGACCCGTACTGCCTGGGGGTCAAGTGCGAGGCTGTGCCCCGTTCCCAAAGTGGGAATGTGCATCCCCTTGGGGGGACCCCCTGTTCCCGACTGCTTGGGACAGAAATGCCCAAATTGAGATCTTGGGGATTGGGGAAGAGGTTCTCTCTTTCCCTCTCTCTTCCCCAAATTTGGGAAACCGGCCGCAATTCGGTTTTTGTTCAGGGCATGCTGCTCATCACCTCAACACGCAAATCTTTTTTTTTTGAGCTTACCGCAGGCGTCCGTGTAACGTTCTGCCTTGTGTTGCAGCAGGCGTAGGGACTGTAAGGGTTTGGGACCTGAGCGTATCTCTGGGTAACACTACTGTCGGCCCCCTTTGGCACACTGACAGTGAGGCATCGATATCTCTGGTCAGTGTGTGGGGCGAGGGCTGGTGGGGCGGGGGTCCGCTCTGTTTACTGCCCTGAAAGGCGTCCATGATCTGTCACTTAGGCCTTTTATTGCTTTTGCGGCGTATTCTTGGTCGCTTGAAGCCCCACTGTTTCAGCGTCGTGCGCACGCCTTTGTTTCCCATAGCGCGCACGCGGGGGGGGGGGGGGGGATTGGGCCTCACGCACACGGAAACGCGGCGAGACATGTGGTGGACGACCTGAATGCGGAGGGGAGTGGGCAGTAACGACCGTAAAACGACCCCCGCAGCAACCAGCACAACCTCCAGTGTGCCGACTACTGGGCCCCGCTAACGTGGAAACGACACCACAAGGAACACAGGCCGCAGCGCCGTAGCACGCGAAGGGAGACCGGGTGACTGTTTAGGGCCCCGTAAAGAAACCGCAACCCGACGGAATGCCGCACAGGGGGTTGGAGGGTGATGCTGAGGAGTCGTGCATCGGACCCGCACACGCCTGCACGGACTGGCGCGCACACGACCCCCTCGCGTGTTGCAGGCCCGCCGGGCCCCGCCGCGGGCACGGCCCTCCCCTGCGACCTCAGCACGAGCAGCGGCGGGACCTCCTTCTGCGGCGGCGTCTGGACCACGGCCGGCGGGGACTTCCCGTGGTCCTACAAGCGCTCCGGCGGCACCACCTCCTCCAGCACGGGCCCGTCCTCGGGCCCCAACGGGCTGCCGTACCTCTTCGTGGAGGCGAGCTCCCCCAACTACCCCTCCAAGACCTCATACCTCGTGTCCCGGAGCGGCCTCTACCGGGGCCTCACGTTCCAGTACCACATGTACGGCTCCAACATCGGGTCCCTCGCGGTGGAGGTCCAGGCCGTCGCCGGCGGGGCCTGGGTCGAGCAGTGGCGGCTGAGTGGCGCCCAGCAGTCGTCTCACGCGTCGGCGTGGGTGGGGGTGGCAGTGGCCTTCCAGACGCCGGCGGTGCACGTGCGGTTTACGTCGGTCACCGGGTCCAGTTACCGGGGCGACACTGCGGTGGCGGAGCTGGTGCTGTTCTCGCCGCAGAGCAGTGCTCCTGAGGGTATGGTACCGTGCTTGTCCCCGAGCCTACTTCTGGTGTTGGGGTGGCAGTCGGCCTCGCGATTCCGCTTCCCCGAAATTTGAGAGAGTCAGAGTGTGGAGTCAGAGAGGGGTGGAGGCAGAGAGTGGAGGCTTGTCTGAGGGCTGGGGCTTTGGGGTTGTGTAAGCGATTGCCGGACCCCCAGCATTCTGCTTGAGGTAATCTTTTTGCACCCCCCCCCCCCTTCCGCCCCACCCTCAGGCCCCCCACCCGCCACCGACGGACGAGCGCAGGATCACCTGGACCGGCAGGCCTATGGCACAGGGAGCACACTCCATGAGCGAAGCCTCAGGCAAACTGCCCGGAAACACAGTGCGCCACTGATGTGCAATGTGTGGTGATCTGGAACCCCCTGGCGCTGTGTGACAATCACACAGTGGCGGAGACAGCCCTCCAAATTTCACGGTCTGGGAATGACTGAGTTTGAACCGCTCATACAACGGCTATGGCACTGGTCACCGGTTGTATTATACCATTTTGATGGGACCCCTCTCCATTCTTGAAAGCCCAAAGCAATTTGTAACCTCGAAAGTACCAACCGGCACACTTACTCAGCCTTTCTGGAACCCCCCCTCCCCCAACTCTTCCTCCCCTTGCACTAGCATGGCCTTGTCTAAGCATGGCCACACCATATGACCGTTGTTTTTGGTGACTGCTGTAGTTATGATCCAGGATGGCATGTTTGTGAGCCCATTGTCGTGAGAAAGAGGGTTTGGGAAACACATGTAAGAGTATTGTGCGCTCACAACAACATGCTGTTTAAGACTGTGAGAGACTGCTTCTTTCACTCGTGCATTACACTCCAAATAGTCTATATGACCATTGGACCATGTGCAGTTTTGTGTGCTGTACTGTTGGGGATTTCGGTTTTGTTGCAGTACAGCGGGGAATTTCGGGCAGGGATACTTTGGTGGAGGAAATTCGTGTTTCAGCAAGGTGGTGGAATTTTCCCCTGGCGAAATTTAGGCTGTCAGTAGGGCAGTGGCACTGCACACTGTGGGTCCATAGTTTCTGGGCAACTGTTTGGAAGAGCAGACGCTTCCAGGTGTTATGAGATAATGCCGCTTTCAGTGGCAATTTGATTTGCAAATCTTTCTGACTCTGAACAGAGCATGGGCTTGCACGTTAGGGTGTGCGTGAGGCAGTTGGAGCTTTGGGATTTCCAAGGGTGGCGGAATGCCCCCCCCCCCCCCCGAATTTTCCCTGGCGACTTAGTCCCTTTACAACCTCCTCTTGTAGTGGTGGTGTTGAGGGGGTGAAATGGATGCTGGGGCCGGCTTAGGGAACACGTTTGTAATTATCACAATGGACGTGGTCTGTCTGCCTCTTGGTTCTATGGTGTTTGCATCCGGGGTGGGCGGGTCTGAAGAGTAAAACGCGTGGTGGGCAGTTCAAACCCTCCCCATTTTTTTTGACGCCCCGAAAAGCAACATTGGACGGTTTTGCATCTCTTGTCGCTTGTATTGTGTTTCCACTTTTTTTGATTGTTGTGTGATCCCACTCAGCTTTGTACATGGTATTCTTTTGGTACATAGGGCTCTATAGCCCTTTTGGATGGCCCCGACATTGGGGACCCTGAGACAGCAGGGGTCACATAGCCAACCTCGCCCCCCCATTCCCCTCATGTCGCCCCCCTGGTCAATGTGCCGATCAATGTGCACTCCCTGCCCCCCTGCTTTGTACCATTTCTTTGGAGGTTAGGGTTAGGGTTACCGAGCTGGTGGAACCAGTCTTGGTTTTATAACCCTTTTTAGTGTCTAGGGTGGACCTACCAAGTTTAGCAGCAGCAAGCAAGCAGCAAGCAGCAAGCAGCAAGCAAGCAGCACGCGCGAAATGGGGAAAAATCAGAACTCTGTCCTGGTGCTTCACATTCGGGTGAAATTTCGGTGGATGATACCTATGGGTGTGAAGTACAATCACACAAAGTTTGAGCGAGAAACTCAACGGTGGCGGCCGGGAACGGGATTCGCAAGTGGCGGACCTCGGTTTCAAAAACTGCAGTTTAGGGCAAAAAACAGCCATTTTTGGGCCAAAAAAGCCCTGGAACACATTCAAAACGGCCAAACCAAGGGAAACGGTGGATACACTCCACGTGTGGCTTGACTTCCCCGTGTCAACGAGCTCTTTGTGGCCCTCTAACTTCATGATATGTCCCGGAAACGGCCCAAAAAGGCCCCCAGAAGCTCCAAATGCCGACAGCCACAAACCAAGAATAGGCCATATCTTGGGCTACATGGCTCAAAATGCGATTCCGAGGGCACCTACTGCACCCGCAACCCCCCACTTTTTGTGGTATCCACCCCTCAGAATTGCCCAAATGGACGCCTAGACCCCAATACCTAGGCCCACTAGGCTGCGGCAAGCTGCAAGCTCAAGCCGAAACAGGTGGGTGCCCAAATGGGTCAACAGGGTCCAGTAGGGGCAAAAAGATGACTTTTCTCAAAAATGATCCTAGACCATGTGCGACGCTAAAACAAGTGTTTTTGGACCGTTTTGAGCTTGTGGTGGCCCATTTTGGTCCTCCGAAAATCCCAAAATGCCTTGAAAATGGGCTGTTTTGGGACCAAAAATGGGTCAAAAATGGGTCAAAAACGCATTTTTCCAAACCTCATCCTAGACCATTTGGGGTGCACAAACGGGTGAAATGAGCCCATTTTGAGCCCATTTTGGGGCATTTTGGCCCCTCAGAAGTCCAAAAAGCCTTGAAAGTGGGCCTCGTGGTGATGGGGTTCACTTGCAAGCTGATTTCACTTTGTCAAGAGCCACCAATGTGTGAATCATTCTTGATGTCCCTCACCAGTCATAGCTGATGTTCCCTCCCCCACCAGCTCGGTCCCAATATTCCGTCTTGATTAGGGTTAGGATTTCTAAGGAGAGGGGGTGACAAGTAACGTCGGACCTGCCCCTGCCCTCCCAGCACGGCTGGCTGCCATCACCTTTTACTTTGTAGCGCCCCCTTTCTACAGCAGAATAGTGACAGTTTTAAGTACCCCCCACCTTTTTGAGACCCCTCAAACAATACATCAATTGAACCCACGTGTCGTTTTCGAGATGCCAACAGAGGGCATCATGCATGATTCTAATTCAGACGTCTGAACGCATGAAAGGGCGATGAATTGACGTGAATGGGGGGCCAATAATTGCTTTGGTTGCTGTGGTTGTTTGTGGTTGTGGTTGTAGATGTGGTCGTGGTCATTATTGTCATTGTTGTCGTTATCGCTGTCGCTGTCGGTGTTGTTGTTGGCATTCTCGCCGCTCCTGTCTGCCTCAGGTTGGGTGCAAGCACCTGTGCCGCAAGTGATTTTGTGCTCGAGAATATCGTGCCGGACGGGATTGACTGCTGCGGAATGCCGTCAGACCTGCGTGGTTGGTGTCAGCGGTTGCAACGCCGTCAACTTCAGAGGCGCCACAGGCGAGTGTTGCGCGCTGGCCTGCGACGACCCCTACGCGCCTGCGTACGGCACCGGTACCGACCCTGATTGGGAGGCATGGTCTCGTCCAGGTCTGCCTCTGCGTTGTGGCACGGGATGCGATGTAGTCCCCCACGCCCTTGCACTGGTACGGCCCTGTCTCGGCACGACGGCCACGTCCGACTCTTGATCTTCTGAGCGCAGTTTCCTGGCGTTTGGGGAGTTCGGGGGTTGTAGCGGAGGTTTTGGAGAACGGGCCGTGCCTGTGAAGAGTTCATCATCGCGACGTTCTGCCCACGGGTGCCGCCCACTTCTGTTTGTTGTGATGTAATGTTCGACGGGTGTTGCTGCCAAGGGGCCCCAATGCCCCCCCCCCCCCCCAAAGCGGTGCCCGTGGGCAGACCTTTGTGTTGCAGCAAGACCTGCGGTTGTGTCTGGATGGCGCGCGCTGCGACTCAAGAAGCCCCTCCCCATTTCCCGCACTCTGCTCGAGGGGGCACGGGACGGGATTTCTTGCGTCCGCAGAGGGTGTCGCTCGGGACCTTGAGGGACAGGGCCACCGCCGCTGCTGATCAACCGCGCCTCTCGTGTAACGAAGCCACCGATTGGCCGGAAGGGCAGGACATCTTCGGGGCTATCACATCAGAAGTCAGAAGCACTGAAACCCGGGCGCCTCTTGCGCCGAAGTGTTTCGGTGGCGAAATGTTGCCGGTTTGGCCCTGCGCTTTTGGGTTTTCCAGGGGTGGCGAGATGCCCACGGCGAAGTGCCCCGTGGGTGCAATGTTCCCGCGCCATCAGCCCGTCCCCCCCCCCCCCCCTCGCCCCCGCACGCAGCGCGCTCTCTGTACCCGAGTCCGGTCAGCACAGAGACAAACGGCGACCCGATTGGCGACGAGCAGCAGCAATACTGCACCTCCAAAGCATCGGGCGTCCACAGCCCCGGAGGCGCGCCTCCACAACCCCCACCCGGGGGGCGGTAAAGCGGAGGTATCAAAGCCGAACTCATCTCCGGGCCCATCTCACAATTCAAAACAGACGTTCTTGCCCCGCCCCTCCCGACCCACAATTGAGAAGAGACTGTCCCCCCCCCCCCCCGGCCCCCCGCCCCGTCCCCACAATCCACATTTGGAACAGATTTCCCAGAGAAAACAGACATTGGTTGACCCCCCACCCCCCGGCCCCTGCCCACTATCGAGCACCGGCTTGTTTGCCGCGCCCGCGCCGCTGTACGCCTGGACACCGGCCGGAGGCTGAATGCTGCCATTGTAAGCAGCGGGACAGAACTTTCACTCTCGTCCACAAAACTTACTCCCCCCCCCCCCCCCGCCTCCTATGCCAATCGGGGGCTCAGATGCAGAGGATGTTGTGCGGAGTCTGGGAGCGCTGGGCTGGAGGCTACGCTTTTGCATCTGAACAAAGCCACATGTCACGATACTCGGGATCTGGCTGCTCCCTCCTTTGCAGCATCATATATCAAGACTTCTAATGCTGCTGTTCCTGGGTATGACAACGAACAGGTCACGGGGACCGTGGTGGATTGTATTGCGGCATGCGACGCTCGGGAGTGGTGCAGGTCTTTCGATTACTACAAATCGGCATCCAAGTGTGACCTCTCTGAAGTCACGGGCGCTGACGTCGGTGGATTGAAGACCGATTACAGTGGACATCCCTTTGATCATTTCCAAAGACCCGGTGTGCTGTCCCTTAAACAATGGGGCTCGCGCGTGGGTGTGTGTGGCCGGGGGGTGGGGGGGAGTCCTCGACCCGTCCCGTTGCAGAGCGATGCGGGCTTTTGGGGGGCGCGTTTGGGAATCCGTCGGTGGGATCAGATGCCGGGACGGACCAGTGCAGGAAGGAGGTCCGAAGGGATGGATCGATGGACGGAGGGAGGGGAGCTGTGAGGCAGACACGGTTTCGAGGCGGCGCTCCGACCGGCCTGCTGTCACCTGCTGTGACAATCGTAGCATGGGACATGGCCGAGATGCGCATACCTGGACTCTGGCAGCCGCTTAACCACAAGAGGTATGAAGAGATATGAACCGTATAAAAAATCATGCAGATATTTGACGATGCAATGAGGATAGATGAAAAGATATGAACATATATGACCAGAGATCAAGGGGTAATAATTGAAGACACATGTCCAGAGATATCAGATAGAGTTATTCGGAGATAGAAAGAGATGTAAAGAGATAGTGAGGTGCTCACCACAATAGTGAGGGACAACACACTCAACAGTATTTTTATATTGTAAGGGTGTATATAGGGTTACAAATGGCTGGTTTTTTTTCGAAGAAATGGGCTATTTTTGGTATTTCTGTTAGGATCCTGTCAGCAGTGCCCTATTTTTAGCCTTTCCTAGCCCTGGGTGGGCCCAATAGCCAACCCCACCAATCTAACTTGTCCGAAACATGTTTTTTGGAGTTCCCCACCCTCAAAAGAGGGGAGGGCCCCTACTGGCCTCAAAGCCCACCCCATGCCTCTGCCCCCTGGTAGATATACTGGTGACATATACCAAAGAGACATAAAGGGTTGTGAAGACATTTGAAAAGGCGTCATAAGATATGAAGAGATGTGTGGAGTTATGAAGAGACATGGAGAAATGTGAAGAGATATGGTGTGAGGAGATGTGAGGAGATGGCATACGTGTAGTGGTATGCCTCCCAAGATGCAAGGTCACCATGGGCATCAGGTGTGGTGTAGAGGAACCCCCCCCCCCGGCTTGTTTTTTGGGGGGGTTACCAAAAAACCTGTTGGAGACATTGGATGCTTTTGACGGCGTGTCAAGCCTTAGCAAGGGCTTGCGGTGCCTAAAACGAGGGGGGGTGTTAAAAACCGAGGTAGCGGCTACAGTTTGACAAGTTGGCTCTGCGTACGACAGCAGCATGGATAATTCTAATCAGTGGTGTTGGGATAGTCGCCGTACTTCATCAACGTTGGAGGCTCAGTTTGCCATTATGACATTGATCTCAAACATCGTTGCGACAAGGGCCTAGCACTTTATGCTCTGATGATGACCCGCCATGGCATCTGATCAGGCATAGACGGAGCTTCTGGGACGTGGCGTGGCAGCAGTGGGAGTCGGGGTTGCGAAGCTGGTCTGTCCCTGGTGCATCGCTTCACTCAATGGTTCCTCTGGATGTCCAGTGGTCTCCACCTTCGACCTGCCCGACGTTGAGGGCATCTACAGGGCCCGGGCAGCCCCCCCTCCCCCCCGGCCCCGGGACTGCCCATATATCACACAAAGTTACTGGGAGCTGCGAACGAGGAAGAGTGCGCAATTGCCGCACCTTCTGTAGTTGTTAGACACTGTCTGCTACAAGTAGATGCGGTCTGTTGATTGTAGACACTGTCAGCATGTTGTAGATGCGAAAAGACAAAAATTTGGAAAGGTGGCCGAAGACCCCCTTCACAAAAGGTTCAATAACAAGATACACCCATGCACATCAGGATGGCGGTCTGTAGCCTGTAGGCACTGTCTGCTAAACATGGACGTGGTCTGATAATTGTAGACACCGTCGGCATGTTGTAGACGAAGTGCCGAATGTATATGAGGCCAAAGGACGCCGAACCATGGGGAGGGGGGGTGTGGAGGGATTGGGGGGTGAAGGTCGGGGAGGAAAGGATGGTTCTGGGTTTCGAGGGCACTGGGCCTGTGGCCCATACGCCTCTAGCGGCGCGCCGAGCCCAAGACCGTGGGCGCTTTTACGTTGTGCCTCTCCAGGCCGCGTACCGCCCCTTGCGTAGTGCCACACAATTTCGAAGGAAAGGATGGGGTTTGGGGGGGGGGGTGGAGGGGGGCGACTTCGTGCATACCATCGGACCGTCGCCCTCCACGTCACTCCTCCCGTCACTCTTCCTCCCCACTTCCTTTTACAGATGACGTCTTCAGCGTGAACAAGCCCGCGTTCACCTCCGGTGAAGACATCATTGTGACCTTCAGCCGCCGCTCCGGGGCCACAACGAAGGACTGGATCGGGGTCTACCCGACCTCCGTCGCAAGGCCCGACGGTAATGCAGTGATCAACCTGCGGTTGTATGTGTGCGACTCCGACACCGCTTGTGGCTCGCCGGTCCCGAGCGGCACGCTCACCTTCGGGTCTGCAACACCCGGTGGCACATGGCCTCTGGCGGCCGGGACCTACAACGCCTGGTACATGCACAACGATGGCTACACCCCTGTTTCGACCACACCCTCTTCGCCCGTGGCGTTCGCTGTCGTTGCAGGTGCTCACTGCATACAGAGGGGGGGGGGGGGATTGTGGTGGGCCGTACATTTGGTGTGGGAAATTTTCGCGTTTCGATTTGGCCGTCAAAATTCCCCCGCCAAATCTGGGGGCTTCCTGCTTTGTCCTCCTACCCCCTTGTGTTTTGCATGCTCCATCTCTCATGCCTTGTTCCTTTATTCCGCCAAATTTCCCACACCCAAATTTGCCACCGCCAAATTGACTGGGCACCAAAATCCCCCCCCCTCGTCCGCGAGTTCATCGGAGTTCATTAATGGCCGTGTGCCTTATCTGCCTCCCATGTCGAGCCACGGTGTCGTAATGACCAAACGTAAGCGGACGTTGCTGATGCGGGGGTGCGCCCATTCCACCCCAGCCCTCCCGCCCGGAGGAGGCGTCCTTTCAATGGGGCGTTGGCCTGGGATGGACCTGTGGACGGGGACAGCGAGAGGGTCGCAGGGTGCGGCGGAGGGAGCGCTGGTGAGAGGGAGCCAGGGAATGGGGGGGGGGGGGGGCAAGAGAGGGAGACCAGCAGCGGAGCAGCCGGGGTGGCAAGTGACGACGAGTGTCGTGCCATTGACCCCCGATGCAAGTCTGCCCCCCCCCCCCCCCCGTGATCATGTTGGAGCCGGCCCCACCCGCACAAATCACCGCTGCCCCCACGTTTCAGGGACGGTGGCAACGTATGGACACCTCCCGGCGGACCGGACCGCTCGCGACAGCGGCACGGGGATGCACTTCGTCTCCGAGTACTCCGTTGACAAGTCCGGAGACGTCGTTGGCTGGGAATTCGAGGCCTTTCAATCCGCCGACCTCTTCTTAGAGATCTGGCGGCCCGCAGGCAGTTCCGCTTACGATCTCGTTGGGTCCTCCGGGAATCTTTCCGCGGTGCCGGGCCGGAACACGGTCCTGCAGGACACGCCTTTCGCGGTGCAGCCCGGCGACGTGATCGGCTGGTACTCGCCCCAAGTGCAGCCCATCGTGTACACCGCGAACGCAGGCAGCCAGCAGGTCCGACGGCAATACCAAGGACTGGGGACTACACTGGACCTGTCGGGACATGCGGCCGGTTGGACGCGGGAGTATTCCGTCGCCGTGGCGATCGAGCTTCACGGTATCCCTCACCCAAACACTTTGACCCCCCCCCCTCCCTCCCGCCGCCTCACCACGACTGAATGTGATCCATTGCCGTCGCAGGCGTGGGAGGAACGCTGGGCAGAAGCAGCATTTGTGGGTAAAGGGACAGGCGTCCCGCTCTGACCCATCAAAAACCCTTTTGCCCAGTGCCTCGGGACAAGCAATGCAAGCGATCTCTTCCTGAAGCCTAAAGACTCCGACCAGTGCGTACACCCGGAAGCACCAACCGGCACACTTATTCAGTGTTTGTGGCAAAGACCACCGGAAAGTCCTGAGAACTCCAGCAATATAGCGGTCCTTCCATGACTATGGGAGACACCGTTGCATGTCACGACCAAAGCTGGGGTGCTTTTGCCTTTGGACCCCCTCCATTGTGCAACACGGCGTGGCAGCAGTTGGTTGCGGGTCAGTGCGTTTGTGGGCTTGACCAAATCAAACTTGCCTCTGGGGAGGGGGGCGGGGGTTAACTTAGCACCGCATGCAGAGGGGGCGGCACCCAGACCCGTGTTCCGTGTTGCGCTTCGCTCTGCACAGCGTCATGCGCCGCGCTGCCTTCGTGCCTGTCCCAGCAATTGACTATGGGCGCCGGGACCAGGCCGCAGCCTGTCTGGGTCCATGAGGATTGACCTCCATCGGGTGCCTACATCCATCCGCCCCCCCGCTCTGGAGGGGCTTGCAGGTGGAGGATATCGTGCTCAAGAGCAAGGGACTGCACTGCACTACTGCAGCAGCCATCCTGCACTTGAACTGGGCACTGACCATGACCCCCGCCCTTTGCGCAAACGGGGTCCTGTCCAAACAGGACAAAAGGCGGGTCTGGGGCCGCCGCCCTCTTGACGAAACCTGTTTTCGGGTTCGGAGGGTTTTGGGCAAACATTGCATCGTGCGGCACCTGCTGCACCTGCGGTATTGACCCGTGTTGAGCCGAATTGGGCAAAGATGGGGTCCAAAGTGTGGGCATTCCAGGGCTGAAGTCATGTTTTTCGGACGGTGTCCGTGGGCGACTGCACGGGGCCCGTGCAGACTGTGGCTCGTCCGGACAGCACGAGGAGCTGTTCCCGCCCCTTTTGGTCCTTTTGTCCCTGCGTGTGCCTGGGAACGGGGGCGGGGGGGATGATCAACCCCCCCTCACTTGTATTGGCAACTGACTTCAGCAGATTTTGCCGACCCGTTCCGTCGATACATAGAGGGGCAGCAGCTGACGCGGCACGCGCGCGCGACGCGTGGCTATTCGGCGAAATGTATGGCAAAGGTGTCGTGTTGTGCTGTGCTGTGCCGCATGGTATCTTATTTCTCCCGTTCCGGCGGCCCCGATATGGCAGGGGTGACGTAGCCACTTCCCGGCTCTGGAAAGATGAGTATTTCCCCAGCGGTCGTGGTCCACATGCACTACAGATGGTGTCTGGTGGCCAAATTGGGGCAGGGGGTTGGGGTTTCAGGAGATGAGACCCCCCAAGGCCCATTTCTCGGTCCTCAGAAGACCCGTGCCCCTGAACGACATCGCTCATTCTTCTTCAGCGAAGTCCTACGTCGCCGTCACGTCCGGCACATGCCAAAGCGCCGGCCACAGTCTTCTGACGACGGATGTCGACTGCATTGCTGCCGCCCTCGCTCTGGGATACAAACAAGACTGGGGCCCGCACGGCGGGTGGGCCGACGTGGTCGACGGCTGCTCAGTGCGTTTCGGCTCCAACCTGTTCCTCAACCCGCAGGGCACGTGCGTCGTCGGGAGCACCGCCCCCACTTGGATCCCGGGCCTGAATGGCAAAGCGGATTGCCAGTGCTCGACGTATCAGCCGTGTCTCTGTTCAGCATCAGGTAATGCTGCGAGGATCGACGTGCCCAGCCCCTGTGAAGATCGACACCCCCACAGCCCGTCAGAGGTTTCTCTGAGAGCACAATTGTGTTGTAAGGTGATGAAAGTGTAGACAGACGGCGTAGCGCAGTCGGCGTTTGATGGGTAGCTGCGTTTGGCAGTTGATGAGTAACCCCGGTCGGCGGTTGGTAGCCACTGGCGGTTGATGGGTCATCGCTGACGTCTGGCGATCAAGTGCCGTCTGTTGTTGGTTGATCGCCGGGAGTTGAGAAGTCCAGGATTCTGTATTTGTGCTGCCCTCTTTTTGTTCAGATTGTAAGTTCCAGCCTTGTTGTAGTGTTGCGTTCGCCCCAGCCACCAATCACTCATGCTGCAGTATTACATTTTAGCATCGCCGTCCACCGTCGCCTTTGCCCACCCCAGTTTTTTTGCAGCGGGCCATTCGCAACTCAGCCGGGGCATTTCACCAAAGTGTGAAGTGCATGTCAGGGACTATCGCTGTAATTTGGGTCGCCCTGACCAAACAACTGACAAGAGCCCCTGGGTGGCACTACGGACCGTAGGTAGTGGGAGGTCGGGTGATTGACCCGTAGACGTGTGCTCATACACTGCAGCCCGTTTTCCAGCCCCCCCCTCCCCCTGCGCTCCACACGATTGGCATAGGGCTCCCGTGTGTGGACCATTTCCGAGGCCCCACAGGGCGTTTTGTGCAGACGGGAGGTGGGGATTTTCAACGTCCAACCTCCGCAGCCCATCCCCTTGTCCCTCCTGCTGCCACTGGGGAGCAGCAACTCTCATGGGACTGTGCACCTGCAGCTCGAATAATGGGTTTGCCCTGTTCTAGCGCACTGCCTTTTATCTGCGCAGAGCATGCGATTTCCGCGTGCCCTTGTGAGTTGCATCCTCCTGCTGCTTTTCTGCAGCATCTTGTGAGGACACAGACCGGTGCAGCCAAATTACAAGTGCCCGCACGTGGAAATCAGCGCAGTGCACTGCGCTCAATTTGGTGATCGGTATTTGTTGTAATTTGTGTTTTGCACCTACAGATACTGCCACTGCCTTCTTCTTACGTTGCTGCTGGTACTGTACCAGGGTGTTTCCGGGTGTTTCCAAGCCACGGTGTGCACATATGCCAGGCCCTGGACGGCACATGACCTTTCATATCCGGGGCCGTATGCGCTCTGCAAGGCACACGAGAGGGACGGCGTTGACAGAGCTTGAGCCCCTTCCCACAGATCCCACAGATCTTCGTCAGCGCCTCCCTATCTTTTACAGTCACTTGGCAGTACTGCCCCGGCTACATCTCCAGTGGCAACGATGTCGCAGGGTACGGCGGCGTACCGATGACGCCCAAGGCTGCAGAAGCAGCGTGTCAGGGGCTCTCCTCGTGCGTTGGTTACACATACTCAGGGAACGGGGATGCCAATACCCCCACGAATGTTTGGCTGAAGGAGAAGTGGGATTGTGCACAGGCCAGTGGATGGCACGCCTACGAGAAGCCGCCAGGTGGCCTCCCCCCTGTTTCATTCGCAACGCTCAGTGTAGAGTTCCCACTGATCTGTGTTCGGAGGGCGGGAGGCCAGACCCCATACCCCCCGAAATGGCGGGGAGGCCTTGCCGTCGGAGTTTGCGGCATAGGACCGCAGCGCATGCTCATGTTCTGTGGGCACAAGCCCATGCAACGACTGATGGCACATCGCCAGCCATCGGACAGGGACGGGGTGTTTGCCCCTGCCAACAGCCGTGCTGCGCCTGCACCTCATGCAAGGCCACGCCCCGCCCCCCCTCCCCCCGACCCCGTCCCTTTTGTCCAGGCTGCGCCTTGTCCACGCTGCACTACACGTGTGTTTTCTGGTGCGAAAGTATTTGGTACCATTTTTGTGTCCGCATCACAGGCCACATCGTCCGGCCCCATTGTTTCGATGTGGATTGTCAAGTTGTGTTTTGGCCGGATGCCCCGCACTCTACTTCCCGGTGGTGGTGGGAGGATCACAGGTCCCTCGTGCAATTCTCAATTCTGTGCAGAGGTCGGTGCGCAGCTAATAGCTTCTCCAGAAGGATTGGTTGGTAATGAAAGGCACCCATTTTGAAGATTCGTCCCCATTTGCCCATCAGCGACCATTGCCCTCTTCATGTGCCATGTGTATCCCAACTTGATTCATGGAACATCTCGCCAATGCGACGCTTTTCTGTTCTGACGTGTCAAGCACCGCCCACGCAGAAGTACAAGCCATTTCGCTGCGACCGTGGCCAACCGGCAAAAACAGAAGCATCAGTGGAAGACCCACCTTCATGCCCCCACCCCATCCCGCTCCCCTACGCTTTTCCAACCCCCACTCTCCATAGACACACACGCCCCACACAAAAGACAACGCACCGGACACCCGCTGTCGTATGCGGTCACCAACCAGCCCTTATGGACACCCCCCGCGCTACTCTGTGCGGTGGTTGCATGGGATGGGATGAGCATGTGTTGGGTCGCTGTCACCAAACAACTGCAGTCCTTTGCGTTCTATTGCAGCCTCAGCAAGCGCAAGTCCAAGTACAAGCCTCGGTGTGTTCGCGTTGGATTGCGTGCTATGCTCTGTGTGGGGACGGGGGTGAAAGAGATGGAATCACTTTGTCCTACTCCACGGGCACACTGCAGTGCCGTCGACTGGAATTGATCTCCATGAACCCCCATTATTTTGCTGATTCTTGTCAGTATTTTGGGAAAGGTGATGGTCAATTGGAGATCAAAACAGGTTGCCATATTGGCCCCTGCCGCCAGCTTTGATGCAAAGAACACACTGGAAAAGGCGGGGGGGTCATCAAAATTCAATTTCGTTTGGCATGGATTCACCTCCATGACCCCCCCCCCCATTGTTTTGCTGATTTGCGTAATCTATTTCAGGACCGCAGTGCATGCTCATGTTCTGTGGGCACAGGCCCATGCACCCACTGATGGCACATCGCCAGCCATGGGACAGGGACGGGGTGTTTGCCCCTGCCAACAGCCGTGCTGCGCCTGCACCTCATGCAAGGCCCTCCCCCCCTCCCCCCGACCCCGTCCCTTTTGTCGGAATGGCGATGATTCGTTGGGGAGCAATTGAAGCTGCCATGTTGGCACCTGCTGCCAACTTGGATGCCAACGGACAGACTGGAAAGCGGGGAGGTCATCAAGTTGTATTTCCTTATGTCGTACTCTAAGGGCAGACTACAGTGCTGTACACTGGAACTCATCCCCGTTACCCCCCCCCCCCCCCGGCCATCCGTTATTTTGCTTATTTGGGTCAATAGCCTCGGGCGGCTTGCTTCCCCGCTTCCTTCCCCCAGGCACCACTACTGCAAGCTGCCCCTCTATGGCGGGCATGTATCCCGATGAAGGGGCCATTCTGACGGTATGGGGGCCATTGGCCACCGGCAAATTCACCAACAGTCGACCCTACTTCACCGGGACAATCACGGCCGATTGCAGTGGGTCTATGTACTTTCCCGACGACACGTCGGACACGTGGGCCTTCAACGCCTCAACGCTCAGTTGGTCGAATGGGGGCCATTGGACTTGGAAAGGTATTCCCGAGAACTCTGAGCGTTTCGAACGCGGTGCCCGTTTCCCAATCACTGGGGCTCTGCTGCTGTGTGGGACCCGGGGGGAGGGGGGGGGCGTCCAGGGCCCCGTAAAGGAACAACAACCAGACGGAATGTCACACAGGGGGGGCCCACGTCCCCTTCTGCGGACCCCAGAATGATGTGGTCGGTGTGTCAGTGAAAGTGGCGATTTCGGCGCCGAAGGCGATGGAACACCTTTTGGGAACCCACGGTGAACAGTGGCGCGTGGTTCCCCGTGGGCCAAATCCTCTGTCAATCCGTTGTGTACACTCCAAATGCTCATAATTTTTTAGAGAAGTCTAATTGGGGGTCAAAACACGAAAACAGATTAACCGCCCGCCCCTTGGGCGGACCCCCAGCCCCGGCCTCAGGCCCTTCATTTTGGCTTGACAAAGGGGACACCCCCCGCCCCTTCTATGACCCCCCCCCCCCGTCTTGGGGTCACATCCCACACACGAACAGCCCCCGGGACAAAGGCCACATAGCCCTCATCTGAGGGCTCTGACCGAAGGTGGGGGGCCAGACCAGAGGGTCGCGGAACTTGGCACGACCGGAGCGCCCGTGTGTCGTCTGCCCCCGCTGGCCCATCCAACGTGCCCCCCCCCCCCCCCCAAACATGACGCACACACCCCGACACGCACCGATTCCCCACGTTCTGCGTACAATTGACTTTCCTGCGACACGCGGCCCGACCGCTGTTTGTGCTGAGCACGTGGTATCACGGCGGCCTGTGTGCGTACCACTGCTGGTCCAATACCGGGGGGTCTGGGGCCGTGGTGTACTATTGTCCCCCACGTTGTTGTGCATCACCGCCTGTGAGCGGACCAGAGTTGTGGGGTACGGAATTCCAGTGAGAGGGTTACGGCCTCGCTCACCCCCATTACACTCTTCTGCTGGACCCAACAGTCGGGGGACGGGGGTGCGCCGCGACCAACAGCGGTCGCACGCTGAACAACGGCGAAGGACTGAATCAAGGCCCACCGGAAAGGGCAGCGGGTGTGTGGTATCTTCGGGGAAGGGGCCACATCTGGCCCCTGGTCTGCAGCGCGCGTGCCCCTGTTTCGTGATGAGACAGTCACCTCTGACATGGGGGACGAAGGGGGGGGGGGGGCATGGGAGTCCGAACGGATGGAGGCCGCCCAGCACCTCGAGAAAGACTCGCCACAGGCTTCCCGCATGCTCCCCCGTCCTCGGCGCGGCCGGAGGGGGGGGCTGCGTGCAATAAGGGCCCCCACAAACATCTGAACAGGCCATTGCTTGGTGGCACCCCCCCCCCCCCGCGCCACTGGACGCTTAGCTCACCTTAATTAGGACTCACTCCCCTGGACGCCAAAGAAAGGTTTGTATCCCCCAACTCGGCGTCTGATTCCGGGCCTCTTCAGTCAATTTCGTTTTCCCCCTGAGGAAAGTTTTTCTCATGTGGGTGGGTCGGCCGGCCACGGCTCGGCGGCGTCCTAAATGACACCCCCCCCGCCCGTTGGGCAATGGCCTGTGTCTGAAGGCTCAGCCTCGTCCCGGGCTTTGCACGTCGTGTGCCTCCTCAACAACGTCTGGCCACACTTGTCACCCCCCATTCTGTGCTTTGCCGGTCCTCGTGCATTTGGGGGCGGGTGGTGGCCACTTTGGCCCCTCGTCCACCCTCAAAAGGAGCCCCACTGGCGATCAACCGCCCGCCTCTCCGTCTCCAGTCGTTCGCTACTTCACGGAACAAGATTTGGGCAACACCGGGGGCAACGTGGGCATCAACACCGGCAACAGCCCGTGTTGTGCCGGCGCTGATTGCCCCGCGACATTCCACTACGTCGGCACGGCCGCGTATTCGTTCCGGTACAAGGTCTGTGGGACCCGCACGGGCAACATCGCCGCGTCCCAATGCGTGAGCGACTGCCGGCCGATGAATGGGGGCGGGATTCTGGGGTGGAAGACCAACGGGGCCACGATCACGGCCGCCAACTGCTACGAGTACAGCAGCTGCGTGGCGGTCACCTGCGGGTGTGAGGTCGACAGGGTCAAGTACTGCAATTTCAATAACGGGGTCAACGGGGCCTGCGAATTGTGCAGCCAACACTCCCTGGTGTCCGATTGCTACAAGAACGGGCTGTCGGCCCAAGGTGCAGCGGACTGCCAAGCGCGATGCTTTCCGGGTCTAGGTGCGTTCATGGGGTGCTGGGCGGGCACGAGGGCAGCATTCATGGATATGAAGGGGGAACGGGAGCTTCTCATCCCCCCCCCCAAAAAAAATATCAACAGCCTTTTTACCCGACAGTAGCCGCTTGGAATCATTTCCCCACCCCTTTCTCCCTCCAACCACCTTCTTAACAATTTGTGATACCTGCTGTGGATCCTGTTCAGTTCCAACCCACCCGCTGATACTTCTGAAAGAATATATTTGGTCAGTTTTGTGGAGGGAACCATCCGAATTAGGGACGGGAGGTACTAAGCAGTAGCCGCACAGCTACATACAGCTGCAGCTGGGATAGGCTTTTGATTATACGTTCTGGGTTGCAGGTTTGGGCACAGTTGGGGCCAACACATTTTGGGGATCTATTTTTCGTGTGGGATAGGAGAGCAAAGCGAAAGATGAGCAACACAAGATTCAGTGTGGCTTTGAATCTTTATTGGGGAAGAGAGAAGTGTCACGTCGCTGTCGCAAAATGATTTGGTTGGTTCAAATATTGGCAGCAGGCAGGGTGCCCCTACTCCAACAGACCACTTTAATTGGAGGGATGGTACTGACCTTCGGATGCCTGAAATGGATGCCCCTGTACTCTTTTTTCCCGTGGCCTGTGTACAACCCACGGCTTGTGACGGTAGGGTCTTGGGGACAGGTTCCTGGGCTCTACATCAGCAATGTTGCCTGGAAAGCTCAATACAGATGGCTTTGTGTGTCCATTGCCTCCCTTGAGAGACCATTAGATTGCACAGTTCCCTGAACTCTGATGAATGGTGTAATGCAGTATTTATGGCATTTACAGTATTTCCTGCTACGCCACATTGGCTGAAGTCTTCAACAAAAGACCATGTGAGCGCAAAAGGATTCTGACATCATGACCAATTATGGGATTAAAGATTAGATATTGGTGCTGCTCCGCCAGGGTGACAGGGTGACAGACTATATCCCTCCTGTCTTAAGGTTGATGAAATGCTATGCTAGTGTTGCCCAAGCAGGCGGGAAGCATATCGATTCAAATTCGTCATCAGTGTGTGTCAAAGTAAATAAAGTTTTGCGTGCGGCACGGAAGCTGCGTAAAATTTTGACCTCAAGTATGGTGTGTGTTCCTGGGTAATACGATAGGAAGGGACTCCTGGTATTTGCCTTAGAGACATACGTTAAAACCAATATGGTTGAATTTTTTTTTTGATATATGAAAGGGATTAATTAATAATTGGCCAACAAGTAACACTTTAATCCAGTTTTGGGTCATTTGCACCACTTTGTTCCTACGCATATTGTGCCCACTAGGGGTTTCAGCTGGTAAAATGGTGCACAACGGGATGGCACAGGGGTTGCATGAGTTGGGTACGTAGGCCCACACCCCCCTCCCCAGCCCCCCACCCGTCCCACTCCACATCACCCTTTTCCCTTGTGTAGCTCTTGTTGATCCTTTCTCTCGGGCAACCTCCTTGAGCTAAGTATAACACCTACGTGTTTGAGTGAGGCCAAGAGTTTGCGTGACCCTTTGGTCTCACACCTCCTTGGCGAAAGGGTGGCCTCATCCCCTTTGGCCAAGGCCCAATGATACCAGGATGCCGAGGTTGCCCAACTCCCCCTCATTTGCAACAAGCAAATTGAGGCGGTGTGGCAATATACGTCCTCTCTTTTCCCGGCGCACTAGTGGATTGGGCTATAAAAAAGAAAGAGTTTGTTAGTCGGGAGTAATTCATTGGAACAACTGGTTACTTGAAAACCATTGATCGGCAAGCCCGGTGGTTGTTTTTTTTTTAAAGATAATAATTGGGGTTTTTGAGCACTACCTTGTTGCAATTCTCATTTTTCGCCTTGTATCCAGACATGCAAGGCTTTGTCGGATTGTTGGGGCCGAACCCAAATCTGCCGACCCCCATAACACATGCTTTTTTGTGATGGTGCACATGCTATGAATGTAAGGTTCTTCATCGCACCCGCCATGCCTCTATCTTGTGTCAATCGGAGGTATGTGTAGGGTTGCACCAAGCGGCAGCGGCCAACCTTTCTGCAACTGATGATGATGCCACCGATAACACCCATCCTAGTGTGTGGATCCATCGCAAGTGGTACCCGGTGCCTCCTCAATACCCCCAAAATGTTGATGGTCGATTGAAAAATAACCAAAAATTCTCCACAAAGCTGCAAGGGGAATTGAAAACCAATATCTTCGGTATGTGCAAAATGAATCCCACAAAGGCAAGCAGACCGGGACAACAAATACTAAGGCCAACTTGATGTTCAAGCATGTCTTTTGTAAGTAGTTGGCACTAACATTGGTAGTGGCCTTGCTGCTCTTTTTTTATTACACCCAGTTTTGTTCCCCGGTGCCACCGTACTAATGTTGGCCATGGCCCTATCAAGACTCTTTTCTTGAGCCTGATTTTATTTCTAGTGCCCAATCCCAAATATGTTATGTTACACGGTGCATGATGATTTGGCCTAGGTGGGCACCACTAACAGAAGTGGCCGGGAATTAAACGAGGGGCTTTATGCCATCACGGGGGGGGGGGGGGGGGGCGTCTCCTTGCTTGTGTATGCGACCCCCCAATAGAAGTGGGCCGAAAGCCCCGGGGGGGGGGGGGGGGTTGAGGGAGGGGCGATGGGGGGGGGGGGGGGGTTGGGAGGGTCAGTTGGGGGGGGGTCCAGGTGTGGGGGGGAGGGTCCAGGTGGGGCGATTTGGGGTGGGGGGGGGAGGCTCCCCTAACCTCCCGTTGCCCTCCATCTAACCATACCATCACCAGAAACCTAACCCTAACCTTTGCAGCCAGTTGGTTTGGCCATGCCACCCATGTTGATGGGGTGGGGGTCACGTGCCAGAACCGAGGAGACACCCCCCCTCTGTATATGCCATTAAACAAAAGTACCATTGAAGTGTGGAGTTGCTTTGTAAAAATTGGGGTAAAACTTGGTTGAAAATTTTTTGTAAAAATCTAATGAAATCCTAAATGGTAAATCTGATAAAAGTGCCACACAAACATACGAGGCGATCCTCCTGAGCCTTGGGCATGTGCTCTACCATGGCTTGCATGGATGCAGGTTCCATGTGCAGGGGAACAAAGAAGTGGGGAGGAGAAGCCAAGGTGGAGGTTGGGGGGCTTTGGGTGGCCATCAGTGGTCATGGTACATGGGGCTGTTTGGGGGGGTGGGGGGGGCATTGTGTCGCAGTGGGAGGTCAAATGTTAAAAAGTACCACTCCGAAACCTCCAACACCACCTCCACCTGTTGTTCCAATGTTGTTGCCTCCGGCATCCGCCCCGCCCCCCTCGGGCCACGTGGTCGTTGTAGGCCCGCTTAAGGATGGTGTTCATGCTCGCAACGACATCCGGCCAACCCCACCCCTAGCCACACCACGTTGACCACCACCACGGTCACTTTCTCCTCCAAGTATAGGAGGTAGTTGGATTGGCAGCCAGCCTTGCAACAATGCAGGCGGTAGGCCTGCACAACGTCCGCAGCCCGCAGATCGGTGCGGGGTGTGGTCTCGGTGTACAAGTCCCGGAGGAGGTCCCGCATGGCAACCACGGCTTGCCACTCGCCTTCCTCCGGGGCAAAGGCCAGTAGTGGCCCAATTTCCTCCCATGCAAGGAACGATGCCTGCGCCTCCTCCCTATCAGATTGACACCGGTGCGCAACCGGTATAGTACACGTTGCACGGCTTCAGCGTTCTCCTTTGGGAGTTCCCCTAGGCAGGACTCAATGAACGCCACTTGGAGGTAGCCAATGGCCATACAACAACGGAGGATGCATAGAAAAACCAAGCACAGCCCCACCACAACGTGTGGCTCCCCTGCGCATCCCCTATTCTCCAAGCTGCAACCCGTCTCCTAATAGCGGCAACGGGCCTCCTCCTCTCTGAACAATGTCCGCCGGTCCTCAACGTGCACCCATGCCGCGAACCCTTGTCCCACACGGCCATATTGTTTATGGACCCCACCATGGGTGATATGGAAATGCCTACAAGGTGGCTCACGAAGGGCTAGTCTCCCCCTGTGACCAGCTCACACGGCACCTAGGGTGTTGCCTAGCAGAACTTCTGTCTGTCATGAATCGGCTGCAATACCTGCAAAAAAAACTGTGGGTAAATTTTTCGATTAATTTTTGGAGGTTAATATTAAGTTAACTTTCGGTTGGCATTAATATTAACCTCGACAAATTCGCATAAGAAATGGTGCACAACAAAATGGCCAAATATCAGCAAGTTTTTGGCCCATATTGTAGCCAATGTGGCCATGTCCTTGTCCCTGCACCCGGCCACCTTGATCACCCACAAATAGGCGGGTGTGTAGCCCCATGTGCCGTGGTTGAGGAGCTGAATGGAGAGTTGGGTCCAACTACCACCGGCACATGGGCATGCAGCCCCGCGGAGGATGAAAGTGACAGGCCTTTTCCAATCGATGGTGTCCACTAGCGATGGACGTGATTGGATGTAGCGGGCCCAAGATTGTAGCAACCAAGAGCGACCACTCGTCGGGTATCCACAACGGACACGGGCAGCCCTAACTCAATGGGCTTGAACAACTCCTTCGTGTCCGTGAAGCGGTCCCACGAGAGGATGGGAATGGGGAATGGGAGGTTTGTTGTAGCGGTGTACGCGGGCCCCCAGCGGGTCATGAACTCCAACACATCCCGCAAGTCGCTTTTGTGCTTTATATTCCCCTTTCTTGCATCAACTCACCATGCAATCTTCTCTTTTTGAACCTGGGCGTCCAGTTATTTTCACATGTTCCACCGGTGACCGTGTGGATGGTATAATGAAGGGACCATCGGAGAAGAGGGACCAATTTGCGGTGTTGGAGTACATGAAGGGTGGGCAGATGGTCACACACCCTTGTGCCCCCCTCCCAAGAATCGAGTTCAGGCATCTTCAAGTGGTGAGCATGTGCAATTGTTCCGCATGGTGTATGATCGCAAGAAGGGTTTCCAAGCCGAACATTTGTAGGCTTCGCATCCTTCATTGCTTGTGCCAACATGGGTCCGAACCTGAAATTTTCATGTTCCCAAGGCTCCCTTTTGTTTGCATGCACTTGGAAATGTGGGCAGAGGTCAAGGTGCGCTCATACCATGCGCATGCGCACGTGTGTGCCAGTAGTTGTATGTGTTGCGTGCAAGCTACGCCCTTGTCCAAGCTACAGTGGGCGTAGGGACCGTAATAATTCCGTACATTGGCGTAGCTTATACAAGGGGGGGGGGGTACCTTGATGCACATGCGGACAACCAAAACCAAAACCAAAAAACCTAGTATTTCTTGCCCAATTTTTTTTTGGCCAAAACCCAAAAGGTCCGAGCAAAGCGATAACCAATTAGGCGGACCCATCCCATGTATTTGCAATTGACTACAAACAGTCGAAAGCATTTAATGCCGCATATATACATTTGGGCCGTGTTGACTGGTTTCTATTTGTTTGTTGTACAGCTTCTTGGTGTTTCGTTTCGATCCCACATCTTAACCAATTTATGATGCTGTCTCGAAGCAAACTAATGGTGATTCTCTCTTGGCCCAAAATCAGCCCACCAAGCTTTCAAAATGCAAATTTGATGCGAAACCCATGCAGAAGTACCTGTGGTCCTAATACGATGGATGTGACTCAAGGACAGGGACAAAACCAAATCACCAGGACAAGGCTTAGCTTGCACACAACTTTAGCTTCAAGAAACCGCCCCCCCCCCAAAAAAAAAACCATTTTCCATGTTCTACAGATGTTGGCGGATGAATTTCTGCTGAAAGTTGCATCATCAGCAATGGTATGAACCTCTTTGCCAAAACAAGCAAAGACAAAGCAATTCTTGGTCATTGCAATTAAGAAATAGCACATGAAACAAACACCCAAGGTGCTGAGGAGGCTTGCTTTTAGTACCACCTTTGTTTTCTGCCCAATTGAAGCGGCCTAGCACACAGCCATGTGGTTTGACCTTGCCCCTAATCATGAATCACAGACTGCTGCTGAAGCAGAGGCTGAGCTACACAAAGCTGAAGGAGATGCCTCGCAAAACTTAAAAAGCCTCACCTCTAGAAATTTGAAAGGACACGTGTAGCAGAAACACAGAAATACCATGGTAGGTAACAACAAGCACCACAAATTTTGGAATCCAGCAACTGGCGTGTCTTGGACCTGACATATCTTGTGAGGCTTGTGACTTGTCCATCGCAATTTCGTCATAGGCTTGGCCTTCATACATAATTGTCCCCCACTTTTCATACATAACTGTACCCCATTTCTGAAGAACATGAAAATCCCCTACACCTGTTCACTTCCACAAATGCCCTTGCTTTGATGCGAGCAATTCATACAAACCTGGGTTGCTGCTTGTGGCGCCCATTAATATTGTGTAATGTGGTATAAGGTGAGTGACCTCTTCCTGTACATTCTAGGTACCAACCGCTGTCAGTTAGCCTCCAACAGCTACGTGCTGGCAGCTCCAGCGTAGCCCACAAGCCCCTGTCAGAACAGGATCTGAGAAACAAACAGCAATGCAACTCAGGCCCGACACCAAAAGAGCAACCCACAGGCTGTATTGAATACTAAATGGGGGCTGGATCATATAGTAGTCCATAGGGCACATGAACACCGTCATGCATTTATCTTTTGCAAGCAGCATGGAGGATATTGGGTAGTCCATCAGCATTGTGGAGTCAGAACAGGATATTCTATTGGATGTCAAGACATCAGACTGTGACACTCAGAGCGAGGAATGTGGTTTTGGAGTGATTTCAAACGCCTTTATTGCTGCAGTAAATGCTTTTCATATCCCTCCTTACACCTTTTTCAAAGGCAGAAGTCTTGTGAAATTGGCAAAGAAGCATCCTGCAAGGGTTGCTGCTGATTGGGCCAAGGAAGGCGTCATAAGTAGTGATTATTTGACGAAGCTAACAAGGGTCTCAGACGTGATCAAAGGGTTCTGGTTCGGTTCAACTGAGTCGGTTCAACTGAGTGGGATGCAGCGAATTTGGTTGCACAGGGGGCGGATGTTACGAAGTGGCGCACGGGACTGTGCAGAAGCCCAACGAACCTCTGTTCCCCTGCTCCTGTTGCACGCTGGTGGCATGCCTGTCCCTGGGCCATCTCGTTGCTGTCACTCAGACCTGGTGCACGCAGATCAGGAGTGTGGGTCCCAGTCCACGAATCTCGGCGCCCTCAAATTTGCGGACTGCGTGGCTGCTGCGCAGTTGGACCCCCAATGCCATGGGTACATTATGTACAGCGAAACCTACTGGAGTGCGTGGGGCTGCCGGTGCTGTGCCAGTGGCGGCCAGGATGGGGGCGGTGCGAATGCCCTTTGGGCAGTCTACTCGTATCCGCCAAACCTGACGCCTGCAGGTGAGGCATATGGCGTGGAAGGGAGGATGTGAGAGGCCGTGATCCGGGCCCAACAAGCCACTGGCCTCTTCAGGGGGGCCAAGGGAGTGAGTCCGCGGGGTGGGGGCCTTTAATATCACACGTGTGATATTCTTTGGGTGCATGATATTATTTTGTGTGCGATACCATTTTGATCATCCCCCTGTTCCAGCTCTTTTTGTGGTGACTGATGCCCCTGGCATTCCCCTTCTTGGCTGATGTGATTGAGGCACGGCAGCATGATGAACTTGGAGGCTGTGACTGATGAAGAGGTCAAGCTGTCTGCAGCACAACAGCGAAATTTGTTTGTTGAGTTGTGCTACAGTGGTCTTGATGCAGCAACTGCCAGCCTGCATGTGGCTGCAGTATTCTATGACCTTGGGTATATTGATCCCAAGAAGGCAGAGTTCCGCATCCCCTATCAGTGTGTCCCCCTAGAAATTCAGATGTTGCCCCAAGATGTTGCCCCTGCAAAGCCCAAGCCCAAGCCCAAACCCGCAGCATGGCGGCTATTCATGAATGTGTTCGTGGCACGAAACTGGCTACACGTCAGACTATCAATCACATTTCCCACAGTGCTTTGCCTTGTTATTTGTGGTACACTCAGGCCCGCAAGATGCATGCGTGATATTATTTCAGCAGCCCAAAATATTATCATGCATGTGTGATATTATTTGGGTGTGTGATACTAAAGGGGGGGTTTACCACACACTGACCCCCCCCCCCCCCAACGGGACACGTGCACGCGCGAGCGAGTTTCGGTCTGGCGACGAGTGCAGGTGTTCGGGCTGTTGATGAGAGCCTGAGCCATCTGAAACCGGCTGACTTAAAGTACACGAGGTACGCTCGTGTGCATACGAGCCCTCATCAGGAAAATGCGAGTTGACATATGACGCAGGTATCGCGCTGTAATGCGTGCCTGCGAGTCAGCACAGAAACAACTGGCAAACCCATGAATGGCGAGCAGCGGAAGCACGGAAACATTGTACCGCCAAAGCAGTCTGCCGTCTCCTTCGAGCGCATGAAACCGTTGTGATTGACAAGCAGCCCAGAGGGGGATAGATCGGGCAGCCACTGGACATGACACTCGGGTCAATGCCTGGTCACGAGGCAGAAGGGCGTAGATACCCGCATTTGTAGTCTGGGCCCCATCTGACAAAGATCTTGGAAACATGTTGTTTGGGATTGCGGCGGGTTCTGCAGACATGCACGGTCGCGACGATGGGCTCTATACCCAACCTGCCTACGCCCCTGCAGGAACATCTCCGGGACTGTGGGTGACCAGTGGGTTTCACCAACGCCCGCTTTGTGTGCAAGCCCCCATTTTCTTTCACCCACCGCCTACGTGCACTGCAACAGCAATCGGGACCGCGTGTTTCCTTCGGAAGAAACATCAATTCGCGCTCGTTTGTGGCCCGAGCAGGGGGTTGCTTTTCGAGGCTGCTTTTCAGCCGATCGCCTTCGTGGGTTGTCAAAGGTGTTGGGCAGCCCCACACTTGAACTCTCGGTCTGCCAGCCTTCTGCCTTTGTGTGCAGCCGTTTGTCAAGTTGGTCAAGGAGAGTCCCTCGCCGTGATGGCGCAGTCGAGCAGCAACTCGGAGATCTCTTGCAGATACCAATGCCTGTCCAATTGGAACTGCGTTGCTTTCGATTACACCGTCGTCCCCGCATCGAACGCGTGTCGGCTGTATGGCCAGAACACGCCAAGGCTTGGAAACGGAGGATCGGACAACAGACGGTATTGTACTCTAGGTCTGTGCCATGCCACTCCTCATTGGGGCAGCCCAAATGCACTCGTCAGTCCCGCCATTACCCCTGTGGCGTCCACTCCCTCCTGCGCACGCTTCAGTCGGTGGAGGATGATTTGGAGGTTCGATTCTCTGTTGTTGTCCGGACGCGCACGACAGTAGCCCGAGGGGACACCGGGGCATGGACGGGTACAAACCACTGGAACAAGCAGCAGCCATGAAGTTGAGGCCCGCAGGGCATGCAATCCTCAACAGAGGCCCGAACCACCAAAACAGGAACCAAGTCGCCATCACACGGGACGTCCAGGAGACATCCAAAACACCAGCGGCAGCAGGAAAACCTCGGGGGCCGCTGGACAAGCCTGCAGGGGCGAGAGGCCCTTTGTGGTGTCCGTGGTGTCCGTCGAGGGAGGTGTAGACAAAGCTGCGCTTGCGCGCAAACCGTAGCATGACAGCGACCAGATGTATGTGACCGCCATGTCTGGGATCGCAACGTCAGCAGGCATCGCTGAATGGGTCGGGCTCAGATGTTGCTGCCAAACGTGCCAAGGGAATTGCCAGTGGGGCGTTCAAAGTCAGCGACCGTTGTCCGTCAAATGTGGCGTTGTTACCATGGCAGAAAATGGAATGTTGGCGCGACACCATCGCGGGCTATGGACTGTTGGGTTCATACCATTGGGCCACGGAGTGTCCGTAGCTGCCAGAGATCAGACTCGACTTCTTTGTGCCCATTTTTTTGTCCTGGATTTTGAGCGTTGGGGGCGGGGGTAAAAGCCTCAATATAAGGGAGTGCACAGTCCGCCACCCATCTCTCAAAGGCAATGTCAAACTAATTATGCGTCCCCCCATCGCAGTGAGAGTTTTGGCATGCACACCTCGGGCACCAGCAGTGCAGGTGACCCCCTCACACATGGCTGCAATCAGGATGCAGATGTGCTGCAACGCACACCTGCCCATTGTCGTTTCAAAGGTGCGGACGCCGATGGCTGGGGGCCCAAGGAAACCGGATTTTGTTTGGATGCAGCGTCGCAGGATGTCAACAGCGGTGTCAGTAGTGGACCAGCACTCTCTGGAGTCAGTGATGATGCTTGTCTTGCCTGGTGCAAGACGCAGCCATTGGCCACCGGGTGTGAGCGGATCTGGAACCAGGGGAATGCCGGTTGCTACGTGCACCGTGACCCTGTGGCGCATGGCAGTGGTGTCGCCAACCACGTGTGTTGGGTAGCACGACCAGGTATGGCCTCGGAGTGCTCATCCTGTGGCCCTATGGCGCTTGCGGTGTGCCCTGCAGCGTGCCCTGTGGTGCGTAATTTTGGGTGATTATCCCAGAAATTGTCTTTCCACCAGAAATCGGTGTGTCTGGTGGAGAACTCAAAAGAAAAACACGTGCTACAAGGTATTTGGATGCGATTAGACGCTGAAAAGGGGTGGGAAGGGCAAAAAATGGGGGATGGCGTCACTGCTTGTGGGTGGCGTGTCCTCTATCGGACCCAGGTACCAAGGCCCTGGTACTTGTTGTGGTGTGACTGCGGGGGTTTTCGCTTTTTGAAACTGTTCTGCCCGGAAACAGGCCAGGAGGTGCGACAGGTGGAGAGGAGACACAGGGAGGCTGCGCAGGTTCGTGCCAGGCCCAGCGGCCACGGACGCATAAGCCCGGGGCGGTTATGCGTCCTGGGAGGGCCCGGATCCTTCCGGCCCACTTATTCTGCTGCCGGGGGAGATTTCATCAGACCGGATTCCTGTGATTGCAATGGCCTCGCTGCTGGGGCTGCCATGGCCTGTGGCTTCTTATCAGCCGTGGACTGAGCCTGCGACGTGCGCTGTGGGATCCATCAAGACTGTGTCTGGATGCACATGTCATTGAGCGCACCCGAGCAGGACCGCAGTGTGCAGTGCACATGCAGTCTCTGCTTTTGACCCGTCGCTCCTCCCGCACATACCTCACTGCCGCTGATTTCGTGTTCTTGCTCTGGTTGTTTGGGTACGTTCAGGGTCAGTTGTGGGAGTACGTGCGGGTGTGGGTGCGGGTGCGGGTGTCGGTGTCATTCTTGTCCTGTCACTGGCCTCGTTCTGCTTGACGTTCTTCCGCGTACCTATTCACTCCAGGGACAACGTGCACGGATGGCTTCCTGAACGGAGATGAGACCGGAGTTGATTGTGGTGGGTCGTGCCCAGCCTGTGGTATGCACTTGTTGCAGTTGGAGTGCGGCTTATCTAAAGGCTGTGTCGGGTTGTGCCGAGTCCAGCAGTGAGACCAGGGGTGCAGGCTGCAGTAGGCCAGAGCAGGGGCATGCCCGGAGGAAGACTGCTCAATCTCCCATCGCTGTGCTTTTGGCAATGAAAAGCCCCCATTATCAACTGATTGGGCTCGAAAGTGCGCAAAACAGGGGATTGACACAATGTTATCTGATGTTCCATTGCATGCTTTGTATCCACAGTTCATTTATTCACAAGGGGTTACATGAGGTTGCGAAGACCACGAATGCTGGGCTTTAGACGGGGCATGCGTCGCATTTGAACTGACTAGGCAACGGCTAATGGGTTGCGGATGCATTGTAAACATTTCCTTTCATTTCACGGTTTCCTACCACAATTTTTCCCAGTAACGAAAGCACTAACTCGTTACCCCATCCCTCCTATTGAAGGCGTTTAACAGCCAATTGCCGGCGTTAACCAACCCGCTGGCGGTTAATCACAAACCGCCGGCACTTGGACAAGCTGTGAATTGCCAAAGCCTTGGTCATTTGCACTGGCTGTGGGTGAAGCTGCCCGTACACCGCACACTGTGGTCCTGCTCGGGTGCGCTTGATGACATGTGCGTCCAGACACAGTCTTGGCGAATCCCACAGCGCGCGTCGCGGGCTCAGCTCACGGCTGATAAGAAGTCACAGGCCACCGCAGCCCCAGCAGCAGTGAGGCCAGCATATATTTGGACACCATACCTCACAGGTCAGCAATAACCATACTTTGCACATATCATCACACGCATGTTGCGCGAGGTCCCCTGTCAAGCCCTGAAATCACGCATCTTTCTGGTGCACACCGTTCCTCGTACAGTGCTCTCTATTTTTGAGAAGTACACCAACAAGATTGAGTGCATCGGCGAGACACCGCCATGCCTTTGTGATGACAAACATCGTGCTGTATGGGAACATGCAGGCAGGGTCACTGTGCATCAGGGACACTTTGCCTTGCTGCCTGTTGAATTACGATTTGCTGATTGCTGTCTCCGTTACAAGGATCCGCTTCCGATCCGAGGTGCAGACACCCGAGCTGCTGCCATCACTGAATGCACCGCCTTAGCACACCTGTTACAGATTCCCATGTCCGAGAAATGGGATGTTTCACTACTTGTATCTATTTTTTCCTGAGACTGGTACTATGCTCAACTGGACACAGCACATTGCACAGCAAGTCTCGAAGGTTGCAATTGTTCGCGTTGTAGACAAACCCCCGGTTGCACTGTGGGGCTTCTGCCGCCATTGGATGTGGCAATAGTTGCAACTGTTCCTCGGTGCAGAAAATTACAAGCCCAATTCTCTTCCTGCAAAACGTATTATCAACGGCCTCCACTAGTTGCTCACACAAAAGGGCTGGAAGGCCTTGGGAGATGCGCGTGTGGCCTTGTTGTACCTTACAGGCAAAGGGAAATCTCTGCATTTGCCAGCTATTACTTGGAGGCCAATATGTGCAGTGGCCCACCCTGTCGCACCTCGGTACCAACTATGTCTTGCTGTGTGTGGAGTTTGTTTTCCTGTGTTCTGCGACTTTTGACTAGTGAAATCACCAGATGCTTCCATTATCACAATGTCCACAACGTTACTGAATGGTACACGTGGCTGGACACATGGTCCCGCAGCCACATTGTCGAGGCCAATTGTACAGATCCGTTTAATAATGTGAATCCGAAACTGGTTGTACGATATTGAAATCAGAGCACAGAGTGGCTGCAATCAAAATGCCAATGGCGAGCTACGCAGATGTGCTGGTCGATACATAAAACGAATAAGTCCACGGACAGAGCAGGAAAGGCCACATATTACAATTTTTCGGTGATATTGCATGCTGAACTTGTTGAGCTTATTACGTTTTTCATTGTGTAGTGACAATTTTTATGGGGCAGTCGGACGCGCCTGGCACCGCCTGTTTGCGATACCCATGGGGGGCAGTTTCAGTGCCTAGTCGGCGGATCTTTATTGTATTTGGTCATTTCACCTGTTAAAGGCGTGCTCCCACGATTGGGGAACGCTATCCACTTCACCACAGGGATATCCTGTTTGGACGTCACCCACAGGTTGCACTATGGCCCTGGCACAATTTCGGGACAATATTGTTATTGCAGCCGCAGGACTCTGTGCAATGACGGCTGTGCGCGATGTATGCCACACTTTGAGTGATATTAGGGCCCTACTTGTTCTCTGTCCATGCATGAAACACCGGGGAGACCCGTGTACAAAAACCTACATGGGGCAGGAACTTCGTGCACTTGGGATACCCATGCATAGAGCCCAGGGGCAAGGAACGTGTATTGCTCATCTTTCACAGCCGATTGGGAACTGAAATTAGGTCCGCCACTGCAATCTGCTTGGGTGGTACACGCAGATCTTTTTTCTAGTGTTCTCATCAACTGCCTGCCGTTCATCAGATCATGGGGTGGATTGCTCCTGAGTTGTGCAGCATGGATGAACATGGGTCTACAATGTGGGCACTCAGGACTTGTGACGTTACAAGCTGCCCACGGGCACTGACCAGGGTTATTGCACACACCCCACATGATGTCGAGTCCAACAGAAAGTGCATTGCTTGTGTTATACCTCACTTGCCTGCAAGCAAAGCTTCGGTCGCCTGTCTTATGTGTATTTGGCTCCGGCGTCCTGCCCATTGGGACGGGTATAAATCCGCTTCGTTTCATGTCTCGCATTCCGTGTTTCACAGCGAATGATGCGCAGACTGGAATTATGATTGGATTATTTTTACAAAGGATTACCTCCCACCATTCGGTGGGGAGGGGGAGGGGGAGGGGTGACTTGCATTCTGGTGTCCATGACCTTCATGTGTGCTCCATGTTGCTGTTTGATATGATTTACTGTGTCCTTGTCTACTGTAGCATACCCTGCTGCTGATGACTAGGATGTTGCCTTCTCTCCCATGCAAAAGGTCATCTTGCACTCTATTGCAACAGACCTTTTGCGAAAGGCGCCTAGGGCCGTGTTCGGCTCTTGACAAGATTTTCCCTCTTTCTTGTGATCTGTATGTGCTGCGTGTTGTGCTGACTTCGCCTCAACCAACAACACACACGTGACAGCTCACATGTCACCATACAGGGGGCTGGGCTAGGGGGGGCTTAGCGCCCCACGGAGGGGTCGCAAGGTGATTGGGAGGCGAGTACCCACACCTGCAGTTATCTTCCCCGTTCGTGTCCACTTCCCTGTGGACCGGGGGTTCCAGAGCCCCCAGTCACCCACCCAAAACACGGCTTGACCTGGAACAGGGAATTTTTGCCGCCCTCAATATCACCATGGTTGAAGCATGAAACAAAGACGGCGGATGCCGTCATCTCATTTGTGCTGAAACTCTTCAAAACGGTGCCAAACCGTGAAAAAAATCGTTCCACATCACGATCCAGAAATTGGATGAGAAATCGAGAAAAGGACGCTCCAAAGCAAAAGCAATTACGGAAAATTTGCAGGAACATGGCTGGAAATTGTGAGAAATTGCGGACCTCAATTCCCGCTCCCTGCCGCCGCCGCCGCTGCCGCTGCTGCTGCGCTGGTGAGCGAATCCCGTACCAGCAGCCCCGCTTACCTCCCGATCCGCGTACCTATTCACTCCAGGGACAACGTGCACGGATGGCTTCATGAACGGAGATGAGACCGGAGTTGATTGTGGTGGGTCGTGCCCAGCCTGTGGTATGCACTTGTTGCAGTTGGAGTGCGGCTTATCTAAAGGCTGTGTCGGGTTGTGCCGAGTCCAGCAGTGAGACCAGGGGTGCAGGCTGCAGTAGGCCAGAGCAGGGGCATGCCCGGAGGAAGACTGCTCAATCTCCCATCGCTGTGCTTTTGGCAATGAAAAGCCCCCATTATCAACTGATTGGGCTCGAAAGTGCGCAAAACAGGGGATTGACACAATGTTATCTGGTGTTCCAAGGCAGGTGTCAAGCACTTCCCAAAGCATGTACTGGCAGAGGCATGTCAATTGGCATTGCACTCCCGCTGCCACTACATGCCGAGTGTAGGTGCTGATTTTTGTAGTTTTTGCGACACCGACACAATGTGTTGTTTGATATGGTATTGTCCTCAACGGACTGACTTTGCATGATTTGACCATAGTTCTTTTATTCACAAGAGGTTGCATAGGCAACAATTTGGGGATGCATTCTGATTGGTTGCCTTCTCCGTGCCAGTGTAGGGGTTTGTCGCGTCGCATAAATCAACCAGTTTTTTTTTTGTTAAGGACAGCCCTGCCGAAAATTTGTATGGAGGCAGGTCAGGGCGGGGGTCCCGCAAGGGGCTGGTTATTCAAATTTGAAATCAAAGCTGCCCTGAGTTGCTCCGGCTGAACCCGTGTTTTGGGTGGGTGACTGGGGGCTCTGGAATTCCCGGTATACAGGGAAGTGGACACCAACGGGGAAGATTGCTGCAGGTGTGGGCACTGCGTCTCCTACTTACCCAACGCACTTCGATCCCCCCCCTCTGCACCCCTGCTGCCAATGATCTTGCCAAATAAACAGGTCACACAGAGGGACACGCCATTCGACGTTGCCCCCCTATAAACGGGGGCGGGACAGAAATTCAGCACCAAACACAAGCACCGCGTCTCTCCACTGCATTGCCACAGGCTGTAACCCTGTGTCAGTTCGCGTGGGTCCGTCCGGCGCCGCATCCAAGACAGTCCATGTCCGCAACGTCTGGCAGTGCCCTTCCCCATGTGGCCTGGGCTGCCGCACGAACACGGATCATCCGGTGGCCCCGGACAAGTTCGAAGTGGTTGTCGACCTCCAGACCCACGACGTCACCGCGACGAGGCTGGACGGGACCAGCTGGAGCATGGCCTTGGAGCTCCCGTGCTGTGCATTCGGTGTGCTCTTGCCCTCTGTACCAGATGTCCCCCCACTGAAAGGCGCCTGAAGGGCCGGATGGGCCCATGCCGTACTCATGGACCCGCAGCATCTGCCCTTTGAGCCACGAGTGCGAACGGGCAAACCCCCGCCCCCCTACGCACGCACACTTTAAAAGCGACGCGACCCCCTCCCACAGACGGGCACTGATCAGGGGAATGGATGTCGTCAGGCCTAAAAGATGGTCCAAACAGCGGCAGCAGTGGCAGCGCATCCGGCCTCCAACCCACGGCAGGTCTGTGGGTGCAATGACGGATCACCGGGCGACACACACATGCCGTGTTCCAACGCACAGGCCCCTGCGGTCTTTGTTGGCCCTTGACGAGCCGCGTTTTTCGATTTATGCGCCAATGCATGCGTACGCTCGGTTTTACGCAGTCTTCTCATCGGAGGGGGGGGGGGATCAAGGCTGAGTGAGTACGCCGGTTGGTACTTCCGGGTGTACGTACTTGTTCGCCTTTTGAGGGGGGAATCCTCCGCGTGGCTAACCCCAACAGCCGTGGGAAATTATTTGTACTGCGTGAGAGTGGGACGACGTATGCCTGAAGGTGGACTTCCGTGCGGTTGTTGCGACTTTGTACCATAAACCCCAGGGCCTTACCACTGCGCACCTTTGCTATGGTCCACCAAAATACTGTGCACCGACACGGCTCCGGCGGCCTACCGGCCCACGGCTTTTGGGGCCCCAAAAGGGGGGGTCCTCATGCTCCGGATGTGCGTCACAGCGCTGGCAACGAAGGATTGCGGGGCGTAAACAGGGCATGGGCCCGAGACAAACGGGCGGGGGTTTGTGCGAGACATGGCGTCGAAGGGCCCTTGTCGCCCGCTCTGGGGACAGGGGGGCCGTGCGCTTGCGAAGTCGTCCCACGGGGGACGGGGTTGTGCGGGAACACGTTGCAGTAGCCCCGGTGCCCCTCGTTCGGTTAGAACGATGGCTGACAGCCATGCCCCGCAGCCCCGCAGCCCCGCAGCTATGCCCCGTTGTGGTCGGGGGGACCGGGCCCTGGCCGTGAGTGAGGGTGCCAGACGCGAAAGAGGATGTGCCTGTGTGACCCGTTGTGGGACTGCGTTGTTAAACACGGGTCAGTCCACCGGAGGATCCGTCCACACGGTTTGTCAGGGCGCTCCATCACCTCAGGGAACCCCCAAACCAACCGCCCATCCGCCGTCGGTTGCCATCCAACCCCCTTCGGTTCCCCTTCGACTGCGTCGGCCACCGCTCAACCGCCGTCGGTTACCGCCCATGGCCGAGTGTAGGGTCACGCAATTTTCCTTCCCTTTTTTTTTTACGGAGTTCTGGAGCGCCCTGCTGTCTGACAATGGGATTGTGGTTGTCCCCGGGTGTATCCGCCGGTGTGCCCTGTTGTCCTTATGGATTACGCCTCCGCTGGTGGCTCACCTGCGTCAGCCCCTGCAACGACGGTGCCGTGTGTACCCGCCCCGTTCCCGCAGGTGCCACGTGCCCCGAAGGCTTTGTCAAGGTCGCAATCAAAACGCGGGGATGGGCCAGTGACGTGGGCTGGGCCATCATGTCCCCGTTCGACGGGACCCTCATCTACAGCGTCCCGTACGCGACGTACGCGAACTATCAGACCGACGCCACGTGCGTCGAGCTGACCCCCGGGCTGTACCGATTCGAGGCGAAGGACCAGTACAACGACGGATGGGCCGACGGCTCGTTTACGGTGTCCAAGAACGACATGCCGCTCTTGGGCCCCGTCGTAGTGACGGGCTCCGGCTACAGTTCGCTGTTCACGGTGCCGGGTATGACGATGCGGCGGGTCGTGCTGTCACAAAGCCATGCCTTCCAGGCGCCAACGCACCACAGGCGCAGACCTGCACAGCCCCACAGCCCCACACCCACATGCTCATACCCACACTCCACACCGACATACCCACAGCCACCAATCGAATCTTCGCGCAAACATACGAACACGCGCGCGCACACACACAGACATGCACGCACAGACACACACGCAAGTGATTTCTATCCCTTTTAAGGCAAAAGCAAAGTCGCGCAGGCGCCACACACAGTCACAATGCGCCGGAAGCCAGCGGCGCCAGACACACGCTCAGCGGCCCCTGCCACCCCCCCCCCCCTCAGCACTTGCACTCATACAGAGCACATGCACGGCACACACACACGCGCGCACGCGCACGCACGCACGCACGCACGCACGCACGCACGCATGCTCCACCTGCAGACAGCTGTGGCGTTCGCCAGAAGCTCGCTGCGGACGTGGCCATCACGGGCAGGCGCACCAGCGCAGGCAGCCCTTGTCTACACATTGCTCGGAACATCAGGTGCCGCATGAATATGTGCGTTGCTGCAGAGGGCGGTGAGGCACTGCCGTGGCCGCGGTCACCACCAGGTCATACCTCCGGAGCGGTCATCGCCTCGACAACGACGGGCACCCAACGAAACGGGTACCCGCACGCCGCCGGCATCCCACGCGCCTGTGCACACGAGAGACCGCTCGGTCCCCGCATCTGCCTCCAACGCCACCAGCCTGAAACGCCCACGGCCCAGAAGTTCGCGCGCCCCTCCTCTTCAGCCCCCCCCCCCCCCCTGCCTCAGGGGATGCTCGTGGGCAGGGGGTCACACTATGGACGCGCCTCCACTGACTGAGGGCCTTGCTGAGCAGAAGGCTTGAGGTTCATCCACGAACACAGTTGCCCTCTCATGAATGACTGGGCGGGAATGCCAACTGCACGTGGGTCCACCTCGTTGATAGTACTGAGTCAACAGGCACCCCCCACTCCCCCCCCTTCCCACACACGCAAGCCATGTCATTGACCACCCCCCCTCCAGACTCCGAACCTAAGCCAATATGGAACAGCAGTTCTGCAAATGGGGGGACACTCACTAGCCCCGCACGGTTGTTGCAAAGGCCCGTGGGGCACTTGGGGTGATTAAGGTGTATGCGGAAGGTGAATGGCAAATGCGGTTTCACCCCCCGACTCGTGTATGTTCAGAATGCTCAGACTGAAACGGGAAATTCAAACATGCCCCAAGATCCCCATCCCTCGGATCCCCCTGCTCACCGCGCGGGGGTAGGGGTACGGGACTGAAACGAACTCCTCCCTGTGATGGGTGCTCTTCGACACCGGCGCCCACACCCGGTGTTGTGCGTAGCACGCAGCACAACGCATGCGACTCTGCACATGGCCTTGACGAGCAATGCAATTCCCTGTGTACAAGGACGCAACCACCCACTCACCCAAAACAGAGCTTGCAGCCCCTCGCAGGCCAAGCCAGACCCCCAAAGCCTCTCGTGGGACCCACCCACACCCCCTGCTCCCTAAATCAGGGCGTTGGGGCGAGGCCAGTTTGAGCCCCTCGGTACACTTGGCACCCCCGCCCCTCCCCCATCGCAGGGTGCACTGTCCCCAACGACCAAACCTATTTGCGCTCAATCCGCTCAGGGGTTCCGTCCCGTTGCAGGGAGGGCCCCCAATGCAGGGAGATGGGATGCGGAAACAAAAAGGGGGCCAAACCATGTTTGTTGTCGTGCACGCCTCGTGGGGGGCGGCCTGGCTCAGACCCTGACCCGCCCCCCTCCCCACGCAGGAGGTCCTAAACATTGCGGAGGTCCGGACCAGATTTGGCCCAAACTTGGCGCCGAAGGCGTTGGAAATTTTTTTTCGTATACGGTGAGGGTAAATTTTCGTTTGTACCCCACGTGTGTATGCTCCGAATGCTTGGAATTTTATGGGGAATCCAAAGACGTATGCAAAGCATGAAAATGTTTTTCTGATGACCTCCCCCATCCAGCCCTTCCGGCCTGGCTGGATTGGACCCGGACCCCCCAAGAGGGTAAATTTGTTTTTCAAAAACTCCGCTCATGTGTGTTCAACATGACCAGTGCAACGAGGGGGTCATTTTGAGGTCTGTATGTTGGGGTACCTGGGACCCCAGCCCGGCGGCCCCCCGAGCCCCCCAAGGACCCCCCCCCCCCCCATCCCTCCTCCCGCCCAAAAGGTTAGGGGGGGTGTTGCTGTCAAGTCTGAGCCAGGCCGCCCCGCAAGGTACGCCGAAAAATGATGCAACGTGAGGAATGGGGGATTGAGGAACTGATGGCATTTGCCCTGCCCATTTCATAAATTGCAAAAGTATTTGCGGCAGAAGCATGGTTTTCCAGGCCGTGTTTTTTGTCTGCTTTTGCCTTGCTTGCACCTGCATTTTGTTCGTTTGGTGACGTGATATTGGCCGTCTCATGAAATGCAATTTTAAGCGAGGTGGTTGCAACAGGGTGGCAGGAAGCAGATGGCTGAACAAGTTGGTGTTCTCTCTCTCAGTCGTTCACAGTCGCTCCACCAATAATTCTCAGACTCCCCAGTTGGGTGTCTTAAAAATTTTTGGTCTGCAGGTGTGGGGCACCTCATTTACGATTCTTGCAGCGAAGGAGGGGGGGGTGGTCAAATGCGCTGAGGTGCAATCCCCCCCGCCTCCGAAGCAAGTTGGAGCCAGCTTCACCTCGATGGTGATGCAGCAGTGGCTCAACGCCAAGCCGGCAGTGTGTCATGTTGGAAGTACAGGTCACCCCCGTCACAATCCTCAGGATCCACCGATTGTGGCAGCGGCGCCGAAAGTCCGGAGAATATCGCCCTCGGGCTCCTCCCGGAGGTCAACAGCACCTGCAACGCGTCCGCGTCCTTCCTCACGGATGGGGAGTACCCGTGCCACGACAGCGACAGCGGCTTCTGGCAGTCGTGCCCCGACCCTAATCCCTGGGTCGAGTTGTCACTGCCCAGTCCGAAGGTGTGGGTGCGTGGGACGGGCAGATTTCATGGCACACGGGCTTTAGAGGTCATACCATCAGTGGCCCCTTCGCCGAGCTTGCGAGGGCAACCAGGGCGCCCGCAGCCTCCCACTTGGGTGGTACCCGGCCCTTAAAATCGCGCAATCGGACACTTAGACCCCAACACCAGCGTGTTCTAGGCCTTGCCAAGGCCCCACATGGAGCCCAAGCGGCCTGGTCCCAAATGGGTCCACCGGGGTCCAACTTGGGTCAAAATTGACTCTTGCAAACTTATTCCCGAACCACTTGGGATGCCCAAACGAGTGGTATTAGCCTGTTTTGAGCCTGTGGCCCTTCAAAAGTCTCAAAACCCTTGAAAAAGGTCGTGTTGGGACCAACAATGCATCAATACTGGATTGCTCTACAAAGGGCATTTTGCCCATTTTGAGGCCGCTTTGACGTGTTGTGGCCCTTTGTTTGTGTACATATACGGTGCCCTAGTGCCGTGCGGGGTAGCCTTGCCTGCGGCTTGGAGGAGGGTGTAGATTGGAGAGCATATGTTATGCAGTATACCCCCCAGGGTGCAGGGTCACCGGGTGGGACTTGGGAGGCAAGTAGGGACCCTCCCTTATTTTGAGGTTTGGGAACTCAGAAAACATGTTTTAGAGGGTGTTTAGATGGGCAGGGTCGGGTGTTGGGGCTCATCAAGGGGGTGGGAAGGGCTAAAAATGGGGTATGACATCGCTGCCGCCAAAAATAACTGAAATTCGGGTCAAACACAACTGCAAGAGCTGATTGCATCGCCGACACTGCACTTCTCACCAGAATAGTCAAGCACAATACACGAAATGGTCACATGTCATATTGCAAGGGTGTACAAATGGCAATTTTTGAGGAAAAATGTGTATTTTTGGTACTTCTGTTAGGATCCTGTCAGCAGTGATGTCATGCCCCATTTGTAACCGCCAAATCGCTCAGCAGTGATCGATTTGGAGCGCCTTTGCATCAAGTGACCCCCTGTAGCGCCACAGGTGCGACAAAGGTGTGTCTCGAGGCTGCTCACTTGGGCCGTCCTGCCGCCACCCCCACCTCGCAGGTTTCACGACGTATTGGGGGGTCGCTGGTAAGCCCAGTCCTCCCAGGCTCCCTCCGTGGCTTTCTAAGTGCGACCCCGCATCCGAACCCATTCTGCAAGTCCTCAAAACATAGTGCACACCCCGTCAGTCTGAGGGTGTTAATGCCCCTCACCCCGCGCGGCAGCAGGCGGGGAACAGCACAGAAGGCAGCAAGCAACCGGGGGCCAGGGGCAGCGGAGAGAGGGCGGGGGGGGGGCAAGCAAGCAACAGCCGGCAGCCGGCAACAGAGGGCACCACAGCAAGCAGGGAAAGGCGAAGAGACCAGGAAGAGAAAGACACTGCGGCACGGGAGGGTGGCCCCCTCCCGTGCCCCCGTCTGGGTACGGGTAAGGGGTGGGGCTGATGTGCATGTGGTGCCTGCGTGGGAGCCTTCCCCCGCACTGCGCGCGTGCACCCCCCGTGACTCTCTGCCATGCGCACTGCCCGACTCCCGCAGTGTGTTCGGGCCATCCGCATTTGGCCGCGGTGCAGCCTCGCAGATACGGGCTGCTGCTCATCGGAGATGGTGGGGGCCGGCGCGCAGGTGTACACGCCGAGCGGGTGGCAACCGTGCAGCGACAGGCGCGCCCCGGACGTCGGGCCGGACGGCTCCTTCACGTTCACGTGCGCCGTTCAGGGCTCCAAAGTCCGCATTGCCACGGACCAGCCGGGCACGTTCTCTCTTTCGGAAGTGGAAGTCTTTCCCGAAGTGGGTGTGTGTGTGTGTGTCATGTGCCCGTACCTTGTTCTCAGGACGGGCCTGTGGGGGAGGGGCACGCGCGCCGCGCCCGCTGTGGCGGCGGAGCCCCACATCTTTGCCTCCCAGTGTCAAATTTGCTCCGTTTCGCGCTTAAACTTCGCGACGCAGAGTCACAATTTCGCGATTTTGGATCCCGCAGCAGCTCTCCGCAGTTTCTGCGCCGCGCGCACATTGTGCAGTGGTCCCCTCTGCGGCGCTGGCGTCGCTACTGGTTTCTCGGGATGGGACTCGTTGTACCCGGTCCCGCTGCTTTGGGGTTGTCGGGTGCGCGCAGGCCCACGGGGCGACTGGCCTTCATAGCATTGGGTGTCGTTTTGGGGGACCGCTAGAGCCGTGTGTTTGCTGTGTTTTTTTGGGCCATCCCAACGGCACCGAGAACGGCACCGATCCGGACCCATGAGCCCCCACCCCCACCCTCTGGGCAGCCAAACGAGGAACGGGTGGTATGTTTGCGTTGCCTCTGGCGGCAGAGCTCTGCCATTCCGTTGTGGAGCCGGTGTGCTACACCAGGCAGCTGCCTGGTGTGCAACCTGATGTCACATGAGTGCCCCGGAACGCACGCCGTGTTAAGAGGAGTTCCCGTGGAGATTGTGCTCCCTCGAGTCATGTGGCTGACGCACGGACAGAGTGCAGCCCTCACACGGACATCCGGGTGCTCACGCAAGCCAGGCCTCGCGCCATGTATTGGCTGAGGTGGTGCGAGTGATATCGGACTCAAGAGCATTCTGAAGTCGATGGTATTTAATGTTTCATTTGTTATGATTAGTCACCCCCTCGGATTTGAACCGTAGAAAAATATACCACTGGCTCATGTGTCGTGCTGATCAGGACGGCCAAGCAGGAAAACCAAGAAGAACAATGAGGCACATTGTACCTCTGTTTCAGCGAGTTTCGATCATCTGTGCACGGTCCGGCTATTTTGTGCTGTGCTTGTGCAGAGTCGATGAGCAAGGGTGGGTCAATCTGCTCCTTCTATTCGCCGAATTATCTCCGATTCGGAAAAGTATTTCAAGCCGTGGTTATCCGTTTACTGCTATTCATTTGCAATGATGGCGGTTGCATTCAGAAATGTGTCCATGAAGATAACGGGTGTCCTCTTGTACAATGAAGTATTGTGATGGCGTGTCGAGCTTGTAGTTTTTGTAGTTTTTGTGTCACGGGTACTCTTTGGAACAACCTGGCGTGTCGATTTGTGCCTGGCCACCATGTGAATCAGACTCGGGAGTATAGTGGTGAGGATCACTGGGTACCTCACCAGACCGGGGGTTCGATTCCCTGCCGGGGAGGCATTTTGCCCCTCCTTGTGCTTTGTGGGGCAGCAGAACATGCCTGGCCATTCTTCTCTGCAGAACTCCTCGGCAGTATAGGAGTGCGGACCCCTGCTGTGGACCCCTGCTGAGGTGACTGGGCCGCCAGAGAGGCACTGATTTTTTTGTTGGCGTCCCGTCGCGTCCTTACGTGCTTTGTGGAACCGCCAGGCGTGCAAGTCCGTGCCTGCGCCCTCAGGGGTCGTTGCGTCCAACACATTTGTGGGAGATTTGATGCCCAGCCTTCAAAATGCACATCCGCCCAAGGAAGCAGTTCTTCGGGGGAAAGCCTCTGGAGAGAAGGCGAGTGGACAAACGCCTCTTGGAGCCTCATAGAGGCAGGGGCGGGGGCAGAGACAGAGGCCTCTTTGTCCAGATGGGAGGCGGTCCCGTGCATTTGCTGGTTCGACCCAAGATCGGCCTAACTGTTCCGGTGCCTCGGGTGAATGGCAAGACCAAAAGAGTTGATTGCAAATGCCCACATAAAACGCGGTGAACTCACAACAAGACAGTCTCTCAAAGTCCAAAAATGGTCGATAATGGGCCAAGATTTCAGTGGGACTGCCCTCACGTCGCACTTCGCAGTCCCCGCCCCTTTTGCGTTCAGCCTCCCTCCCCCCCTCCACTGGTCACAGACGCCTGCGCTGCGGCGGCCACGACCGTCGATGTGCCGGGCTGCCAGGAGGTCGTGGTCAACCACCACAACAACAGCGCCGCCAATGTGCTGTGGACCATCCCTGGCGCATGCCCTACGCAAATGTACGTCCAATCCGCACCGGCGCCCTCTGCGTTCCAGTCCACCGTCATCTGCTTGGCCCCAGGGCAGTACCAGTTTGTCGCGCAGAGCCCTCTGGGCGCGACGGGGTACAGCGATACCTTCACCGTGGCGCTGCTGGACGGCTCTGTGGAGCCTCTCGTGAAGAACGCGGTGCTGAGGCCACATCGCTTCAACGCCAACATCGTTGTGCCGGCAGGTGCTCTGCTGCATTGTCGTCGTGGTCTCTACGTCTCATGCGCAGAGTGGGGGGTGTCGGGAGCCGTCAGGAAGACGTTGCCACAACAGTTTGGAGCGGTTTCCGTCCGTTATGAATGGTGTTGGCACGGGCAGTTGGGGCGGGGTTGCAGGCGAGCCCCACGGAGGAGGGCTACCCAGGGAAGGATTAGAATGGCCGTACACCAGAGGAGGACCGGGGTTAACCCCCCCCCCCCCCGGACCTCCCCCCCCTCCAGACCAAAGTGACCAAAGCGAGAAAAAACGAAATTTGCCATTGGGAAAATCTTGTCGGGCCATTTTGGTACACACGCTTTTGGGACCCAGACCCCCCCCCCCTCTCTCTTGTCATACTGGGGAGCGCACGGCCTGAGATCTGGGCAGGGTCACTCCTCGGAGGATCCCACGTAGGATGGGGGCCCAGGTCCTTCTGTCGCGCCGCGATACGCTGCGGGGGGGGGGGGGGGGCAGGGGGGGTAAGGGTATCTGTATGCAACTGTATATAGATGAGCCCTGACCCACTAACCCCCTAATCCCCTCAATCGCACTACCGTCCAGGACTTGAAAAGGCGAATGCCCTCTCTCTTGTCATACATCCCTGGGGCTACCTCCTCCCCTTCAGAATTCATCCGTGCCGGTGCGTCAGGGGGACTCATTTTTTTTGTTTTTATATCTTTCGCTCTCCGCCCGCCGCCTGAGGCATTACCCGATGGCAGTTTCCGCTCAACGGATGCCGGTAACGGACAGCGCCCTTGCTCATATCCTGCTGCCCTCTTGGGGCCCTGTCGTCCGAGAGTCCGATGGGTGTTCATTCTCTTTCTGTCTGTCTCGGGCCCCGGTTTTCGGGAGTCACCCCCCCGGAACGGGGCACTGTGGCTTGGCGACTGGGAGAGTGGGCACACCAGGGCCCCGTGCCGTCAATAACGCCATGACAAGACTCAACGGGGGGACACGTTCTCCCGTGCGCATCGCATCGATGAGTCACTGCCCGCGATGTTCGAACACCATCAGCGACCTCCAGCCTCAGCTCTGTATCAACTGCCTTCAGTGACTCCTTCGACTCGTTCGCACGATGCAGACGTTGCAGCACCGACCGAGAGTCCCTGGAATCGAGCCCCACCCGCTTGTACGTAATGGTACGTGTGGTTTTGCCACGCGCAAACGCATGAATCGACGGCGGGACACAGTGCGTTTCATAGGCAACCACAGGCACCCACACAAAAGGTTTAGCATTCCCGCTGCCACAAGGGAGCCTGAGCTGCACGACAGGCAAGCGATCCAGCGCTCCTGCCCCTTCCCTCCCCCATGATGTCCCAGCCCCAGCCTTGCATTAGAACGGCCGACAACCAAACGGAGGACCCCCCCCCCCCCAGGACCCCCCCCCCCAGACTAAAGTGACCATCGTGGTAAAAAACGAAATTTTCAAGAGGGAAAGTCTGATCGGGCTATTTTTGGTACACAAACTTTTCGCCCCCCCCCCCCCGCCCCTCCTCTCTTCTAATGTCAGCCTGCCAGGCCCCTGCGGGTGCCCTGCCCTGCCATTCGTTGCCCTCGCCCGCAGTCGAGCCGTGCATGATCCCCACGGTGGACGTTGCGGGATGCGTCCCCGTCACCGTGACCCTTAACACTGTGGACAGCGCCACCCACGGCGCGTTCTACATCGCCGGGGCGTGCCCGCGCTTCGCAGTGAACCAGTCGGAGTTCCCGGTCAACGCCTCGGCGACGACGACGGTGTGCCTGGCCCCGGGGGAGTACACGTTTGTGGCCACCGCCAGTCGTGGGGACGGGTGGCGGGGCGGCACGTTCAGTGTGCGTCTGCAGGATTTCGCTCCGATCATCCCGAGCTCTGAAGTCAGCGGCTTCGGCCTCAGGGCGGACTTCAAGGTCCCCGAAGGTGTGCCCCTGGTACACGGGGGGATGCGGGCTGACAGTGAGGGTGGGCCACACTTGGCCGTGGTTGTGGTTGTTTGCGCGCGATGCGCGAGGCAGGGGCGGAGGGGAGTGTGCACGGGGTCATCGGCACGTGAGTGTGCGGCGTGTGCATGGCAGCGGCGAAGGAAACAGACGAAAACCTGAGATGATGTCTGCGTGGTGTGTATGCCACATTTCAGCCACACTTGCTCAGACATTGAGATGCGTAGGTTGGCCATCACCCATGCCTCACAAGCTCTGGGTCTTCATCTCTGGTATGCACAACGTTTACTGTCGCAGGCGAATTATGCAAACGCCCACAGGACGGCGTACAAAAAACTATTGCTCTTCTTCGTGAATCACTCGTGTGTATCACCCCCCCCCCTCCCAAACGTGTGTAATAGCCCCCCCACTTATGTGTATTACTGCGAGTATTACCCCCGCCCCCCCCCCTTTGTGCCTTGTGCTTTGCCTTGTGCCAAACCCCCCCCCCCCAACTTCGGTGGTGCTCGGAGAACGTCCGGGTGTCCCACCTCCACTCCCCTGCCCCGCAGTGCTGCAGCCCAACCAGTGGCTCTTCGAGCACGACGGTCACTACTACATCAACCTCCCGCCCGAGGACAACTGGTCCGAGTACCACCCCCTGATCAGCACGTGGCAGAAGCTGCGGATCCAGGGCCAGATCGCCCGGGGCCAGTCGTCCGTGTACGTCGACCTGACCGACACAACGTACGTCACCAGCAACGGCCGGACGAGCCCCGCCCAGTCCCACACGTACATGACGTGGGGCGTGGCCAAGGACTGCCGCGGCGCCCCCCACACCAGCGCCTACCGCCTCAACCTCCGGGGCACCCCCTTCCGCCTCGGGGCCGCGGGGGTCGCGCCGCGCGCCTGGGGCCCGGCGGCGTTCGGGGACGTCGCGTGCGCCCGGGGGCAGACGGCGTGTGAGGGGCGGTGCGGAGGGGCGTGCGGGGCGTGCGGGCTCCGGTACGGCCAGGACGCGCAGCTGGTGCAGCTGGTGGTGGTGGACCAGGGCCGCTTCGACGACGCGATCCCGAGCTCCTGCGGGCCCCCGGATATGCCCAACGTGGACTTCAGTGACTGCGAGTACCGGTTCGCGGGGCAGTGCAATCCCGTCTGCAGGTGCGGCGGAGCGCGCGCGGCATCGTGGCCTTTAGTAGCGCGCGGAACCTTGTTTTAGGTTTTGCTTTTTGGGGGATGGAAAAGCAACGCCAATTGACCACCGCCCGTTAACCGATCACCTCTGCTGGGCCGTTGGGGGGCCCCGCAGGGCTGCATCCCGATGTCACAAAGGGTGTGTCGGGGAGTCAGGTCTTGGCAGAGACATGAAATGGGGTGTGGGGCATCCTCCGAGGCAGCCGGGGCATGACTGCCGGGGGCGTAAGGCAACCAGGTCATGGGGCATAGGCCCCCTGACGCAGTTCACGGCCAACGTCTTGTTGCGATCCCCACTCCTGAGCCAAACCCTTTGTGTGACGGGCCGATCCCCAGCACCCCTTGCCCCCTGACGACCCCACGGCTGGGGACGTAGTGGTGCTGATACACAGGGGGGGGGGGGATCCAGTCGCTCAAATACATACAACGAAGTCCCCTCGGGGTGCAGCAAAAATAAAGTGCTCGGGTTATCATTTTCAAGCAAATCACTGTTAAGCGGATTTGGCATTGGTGTCTGTGAAGGCTGACAGGGGGATTGTGTGAAAGATGTTCGTGTGTGGGGGGGGGGGGGGGGGCTGCCCTGTGAAGGAGAAGAAGGGGCTCCGATGATGGAATCCTTCTTTGCCCCAACTTCCGGGTGGTGGTACGAAGTTTGTCTGACATTGTTTGTGCCTAATTTCTGAGCAGCGAGATCAGAAGAGCTGCTGAATGGGGTGTTTCTGTCTTTATGATGGGGACGTGTTGGGGTGCCATGGACCCCACCCAAGCCGCCAGGCCCTCCCAGGACAACCAATTTGTTCATATCTACACGCGTTTGATCCGAAGGAATGTGAGCATTCGACATTCCACATTCCACATTGGATGTCCCCTTCTTTTTTGGCACAATGGCCGACGTACCAGGGCCATTGCTGAGCGGGAATCCCCCGCCCCTCCTAAATCCGAGGGGGGGGGTCGAAAAAACGTTCGTGTACCCAAATTGGGCCCCTCAATTAAATTCCATTTTTTTCTCCACGGAACAATTTCTCGTGTGGGTGGGCGGGTGGGTCGGCTGATGTTTGCCAGGACCCCCGATCCCTTAAGGGTCGTTAAGCAACGGCCTGGCTAATGCTGGTCGTCTGTTTACGGTGGGCGGTCGGGGGTTCTGAGAACTTCTCGGAGCCTCTGGTACAAACCGACTTCGTCTGAGTGCCATCGAGGTGGCTGCAAGGGCCAGCCTTATGTGTCTCTGCTTTACGCTGGGTCAAGGGTTGAGGTAGCGATGCGACGCTTTTTTGAGGGGGGGCAGAACAGGCTCCCAAAGGAAACGGCCCTCGCCCCCCCCCCCCCCCGCAGCCCAACCCAAACGGGTCTGACTTGTTTTGTTGGAGATCGTTCTTCGGTGGAAGAGGGATGAGGGACAGGCGGCCCCCTCCCCGCGATCCGACAAACGACGGGTTTGAGCAGGGAATCGACGGTTATGCGTGACTACCCGATGGCCGTCCGTGGTAAGCCGACCTGAATCGGTTCTTGGCAACGCAACGGCCACCTGACGCCTCTGGGCCACCGCGTCGGTGAAGGCAACAACCGACCCCCCCCCCCCCTACCACCACCGCCGCCGACTCGACAACACAGTGCCACGTCACCCCTGCCTCCCCCCCCAAAGACCAATGGCCCGGAGATGTGTACCGGTCGATCTGGAACACGGCAGGGGGGTCCTTAAGGGACGAGATTTTTTTTTTCTTCTAAGGACAGCCCTTAAGGACCGCCCCAAGGGACCACCAACCGCCAACCGCCAACTCCCATCAACTGCCAACCGCCACCAACCGCCAACCACCAACCGCCACCAACCGCCAGCCACCAACCGCCGCCAACCGCCAGCGGCGACCAACCGCCAACTGCCAACCACTGCCAACCGCCTCCAACCACCAACCGCCAGCCACCAACCGCCGCCAACCACCACCAACCGCCACCAACCGCCAGTTGCCAACTGCCAACCGCCAACCGCCGCCAACCGCCAACCGCCAACTGCCACCAACCATGGTTGAGCACATGGAGTGCCCGCGGGCTTTTTTGGGAAAACTGGTACCGGAACACTTTTTTTTTTCCCGTTAAGGACACCCCTGGAACACGCTGGCCCTGCGGTACATTTCGGTCGTGGTAAACACCCTCTATGACTGAATGCGCCGGCACGGGGGGGAGGGGGGGAAGGGGCGGATGCAGCACTTGTGAGCAGAGGGACGACTGTCCCGCTCTCAACTACGACGAAATAGTTTTTTCCAGCGGCTTGGGACAAGCAACGCAGACAATTTCCCCTTTGAAACTCACCAATGCGTCGTACCCCCCGGAACTACCAACCAGCACACTGAATCGGCCTTTATGCCCCTCCCCCCCCCCCACACGTTGTAGCCCAGGCTTTCAGGATCTCGAACAATTGTGGGGGCGCCGGACGGCCGATTGCTGACAAATTGCAGGGCGGCTTCGCTGCGTTGCGACATGACGTACACTGTGGTACGCCAGAGTGACGAGGGTCACGACCATCGTCGGTCTGTGGCCAAGTTCTCAGCATCCGGGCCATCATCTGCGCAGGCGGGCGTCTGTATTAGAATGGCCGTACGCCACGGGAGGAGGGGGGTACCCCCACCCTGGACCCCACCGTGTCCCCGCGTAAAACGCGACGACATTGTAAACGCGATCTTCTATTTTCGTTTCCAAGATAGATGGACTGGGAAGAAAAGGCAAGAGGTGTATAATGTGGCACAGAAAGCATGTTCCACACTGTTTCTGAACACTCCAATGGCAACTCTGCATGAGTTTATAACACAAGCAGCCGTAATGGCACGCCAAGACTGCGAGGTGCGCTGCCTGCCGCATGAGTTTTTGCTCATGCAACCTATCGTGTGTGCATGCTGGGCAGCACAGATGCCACGGACACAGGCTCTGTTGCAACATGCGTATTTTTTGTCTTTCACAGCCCCCACAAATCTGCATTGTCCTGCACCTGAGGTCCCAGAGAAACCCAAAAAAGGAACGCCAGACAAACCCCGGAGGGAAGGAGTAGTTGCGCAGCCAGCGACTCCCACAACACCACTCACTGTGCTGGAAGTCCCCTGGGACGACTTGCTAGACAGTGTCAAAAAGGTGGTCAAGTTTTCCACAGGGTCACCTCTACAAATCTTCAAAACCCAAAAACCCAAAAAGATGATTTGATTACCTGTGTTCAGACATTATGACAAATGGAAATACTGAATGGGTCAATGTGGTGCATTGTTGCAATTCTTGGTCGATATGGTTCATTCCGGCAGGGGGGGGGGGGCTCTCCCCCCCTGTACCCCCTCCCCCCTCCGCTCAAGCAACGCCCTGGACCCCCCCCCCCAGACCAAAGTGACCATCGTGTGAAAAAACGGAATTTTCAAGAGGGAAAATCTGGTCGGACCATTTTTGGTACACAAAATTTTTGGGTCCCCTCCCCCTCCCCCCCCTCCCCACCTTCTAATACTTCTCTGCCCGTCCCCCGGCCCCTCCTGTGTCTTGGCAGGTACCCGTACGGCGGCCGCCCCACGGCCGTGTGCAGCCGCACGGGGCAGTGGGTCTACGGGGGCTCCTGCAGCGAGATCGCCCTCGCCTTCACGATGGGCTACAACGCCTTCGGGCAGTTGGGGCAGGCGGACACCGACGCCCGGGACTTCCCGGACCCCCTGTCGGCCCCGAACCGCGAGGTCATCACCGCCATCGCGATGGCGGGCTGGCACAGCGCCTTCCTCACGCCCTCGCAGGCCTACGCCATGGGGTCCAATGAGTACGGGCAGCTCGGCCTGGGCCCCGGCATGGCCCTGGCGGCCACCCCGCAGCCCCTCGACGCGCCCGACGCGCGCGCGATCGACGCCATCGCGACCGGGAACGTCCACACGGTGTTCGTTGCCGGGGGCCGGGCGTACGTCATGGGGGACAACCGGCGCGGCCAACTGGGGCTTGCCGCCGCGACCGTCCAGCAGGACACGCCGAGGGCCCTGCAGCTCCCGACTCGGGCCCCGGTCCGAGCGGTGGCCGCTGGCTCGTTCCACACGGTGCTGCTGACGGAACCGGATGCGGCGTCTGGGACCGGCCCTCAGGTATGTGGTATGGAACGTCTGCGGGGTCGAGTGTGGAATGAGGAATGTGAGAGGGGGCTGTCATTGAGGGGGTCATTTTTTTGGTTAGGGGCACGTTCGAGCCCGTTTCCTGGGCCCCCAGCCGGCCCCGCTGGGCTACCAGCTCCGGTGGTGGGGCAGTTCCAGGACCTGCTCCACATGGCCCGCATTGGGATAGGCCAAGAGACAAACTCGTGCCTGCGATGCTCAGAGTTATTTATTGCCTTTGACGGTTGAGCTACGGGAGTCCCCTTTGGTGGGTGGTTGGCGGATAACTGCCGGCGTTTGGCAGTCAGCTGACGTTTGTCAATCGCCGGCAGCAGGCGAAGACCAGACGTCATGGGACACAACAAATGCTGCTGAAGTCAGGGATAGCCCTGGCGGTTACTTGTCTGTTATGGTCCGGCAGGTTTGCGTCGCCTCTTGTTAGGACCGCCCTGCCTTTCGTCCGCAGGCCTACATCATGGGACTGAACACGCAGGGGATGTTGGGGCTCGGGGATACCGTGACACGGTACGCGCCGCATCTGCTGCGGGCGCCGAATGGGGCGGCGATCACCGCCGTGGCCCTGGGGCGCTACCACAGCGCCTTCCTCGCCGGCGGGCAGTGCTACGTGTTCGGCAGCAACGCCGAGGGGCAGTTGGGGCTGGGGCCCAACGTGACGCGTGCGCTCACGCCCCAGCCCCTGACCCTCGACAGCGGCGACAACATCACCGCCATCGCGGCCGGGCACCATCACACCGCCCTCATTGCGGAGGGGGTGTTGTACGTGATGGGGTCGAACGCCCACGGGCAGCTGGGCCTCACTGACCCCAGCAGCAGTGGCCCCGATGGGTATGTCGGTGCACGCGCGATGCGCCTGGGACATGGGCGGGCCTGCTGCATGCCGCACGCAGCCACAGCAAATGCGGACGAAGGAGCGGAGGAGGCTCCCGCCTGCTGCGTATCCTTCGCCGCCTCTTGCTTCATTTCCTCCGCATGCTTCGACGTACCCACCACCGCGCCTTCCACTTTTGGCACCTCCAATTTGTCTGTGAGGCTCCCTCCACCTGCGAAGTCTGACCAGACATGCACGCACGGCCCCCGCGGTGCAACGCTGTTCCCAAAGCTGCACCCCCCCGCCCCCTTCTGGGGGCATTGAGGGTGATGGGCAACTGCACTGTGCAACGTGCACCAGCTGGCAGCAGCAGCAGCAGCAGCAGCAGCAGCAGCAGCAGCAGCAGCAACAAGCACGACACCCTCGGATTCTGTAGGATGAGGTCGTGATGGCTCTAGGCGCCCCCCTAACGCCCTTGAGTCGCTTTCGGGAGGAGACACCTCAAACTGTTCCTTGAGTTCTGTGACCCCTTCGCAGGGGTGCTGCAGTTGAACTGTGTTGATGTGTGTTTGCGGGGGGGGGGGGGGACGGGGCTGACGCTGTCAACTTTCACTTGAGGGGCCGCGGGGGTGTCAAGCTGCATTTTGCAGTGCCCTGACGAAGTTGCGTTCCAGGCCCCAGCGACATCTCAGCATGGTTTTGGTGGTGCCCTGGCGCCCTCAACTTTCCCTTTGAGGAGTAGCTGACGCCACATGTGTTTGGTGTGCAGCACCGCAGCAGCCGTGACTTCAGCATCCCCAACACGTCAGAAAACACTCCTCATTTGCCCGGGATTGCCAACCATTTTTGACCCCATAAAAATGCGTCGGCGCCTGCGCGGGGCCAATTTCACATGGCGGCGGGGGGGGGGGGGGCTTCCCCCCCCCCCTCTCAGAAGGGGGGGTGTGCTTTTACAGGGGGGGCCCCTTTTGGGGTGGGGTGGGATGGCATACCTGAGCACTGTGTATTTTGATTTGCTGCCGTGTGCTTTTGAATTGCTTTGATGATCCAGATACCACCAAGAATAAACAGTGACCTGCTTGCCCAAAAATGCTATCACCTTCCCAAAGGATTTGGCCCCACCCCCACCCGTTGCAAGGAGGGGGGATGCCCCCCCCCCCCCCCTGCCAAATGAAATTGGACCCGGCCCCTGTGGCGCCGGAGTTTATTGGGACTGATCAAGGGCCTGGGCCATAGAGCAGGGAAGTATTAGAATGGCCGTTCACCGTAGGAGGAGGGGGGCTACCCCCCCTGGACCCCCCCCCCCCTCCAGACCAAAGTGACCATCGTGGGAAACGTACGAAATTTACCATCGGGAAAATCTTGTCAGGCCATTTTAGGGACACACATTTTTGGGTCCCCTTCCCCCCCCCCTCCCCTGTTCTAATACATCACTGCCATAGAGCCCCTGGCGCGGACCTCCCCCCAACTTTTTTTGGTGGCACTACCCCCCCCCCCCCCCCGCGCGCTGCTGCACCGCCATTTATTTCACAGGGGACCGGGACCGGACGGCCCGTCGCAGTGCACGACGCCGCACCGCGTGGAGACCCCGAACGGCGCGCTCGTCCAGGCGGTCGCGGCCGGGGGCAGCTCCACGGCGTTCATCGCCGGGCGGCTGTGCTACGTCATGGGGTACAACGCCAACGGGCAATTGGGCCTGCGGTCCCACGCCAACGCCCGGACCCCCACGCTCCTGCAGTCCCCCAACGGCAACGCCATCAGCCGCGTCACGCTCGGCTGGTTCCACTCCGCTTTCCTGGCCGCCACCACCGTCACCCCCACCGCGACCCCCTCGCCCTCCGCGACCCCCTCCCTCACCGCCTCCCCCACCGGCACCGCCACCTCCGGAGCCACACGCACGGCCACGCCCACCGCCACCGCCACCCGCACGGCCACCGCGAGCAGCACCTGCAGCCCCTCAGCCACCGCAGCCCCGACCCCAAGCCCCTCCCGCACCTGCACCGCCACTCCCTCGAGGAGCGGTACGGTCACCCCCACCCGCACCCACACCGGCACCGCCGCCCCCTCGTGGACGTCCACCCCCACGGCCTCGCCCTCCCGGACCATCCCCCTGACCCCAAGCCCGACCTCCAGCAGCACCCTCACTCCCACCGCCTCCCCCACCGCACCCCCCACCCCCACGTCGACCCGGACCGCCTCCCGTTCCCCGGCCGCCACCGCCTCCGCGACCGCCACCCAATCCAGTCCCTTGTCCCGCACCTTCACCATCACCCCAACCCCCAGTCCGCCCTTCACCCCCATCCCCACGCAGACCGGCAGCCCGACGCCCACGCCGACCGGCACCGCGGCGCACAGCCGCACGGCGTCCCCCACCCCCACCGCGTCCTCCGTCGCTACGCTCAGTGGGTCAGTGACCCCCACACTTTTGCCGACGGGCAGTAGCACCCCGACTCATACCCCAGAGACCCCCCAGTGCTCCGGGGCGACCGCCGTGGTCAGGGCGGTGACTCTTCAAGCCGGTGGGGTCAGGTACAGCCTTTTCCAGCCCGCAACCAACACCGTTCCAGGCGGATGCTTAGGACGACGGTTCAAGCTTTGATAATCACTGGCCAGTCCATTGGCCAAGAAAATATACGCGTGTATCCGTTTGTTTTTTCAAAAACGCCGGTTTTGGGGCAACCGCCATTGTGGATCGATGTTTATTGGTGTTTGTTGGTGTTTATTGATATTTGTACGTCCATCCTGGCCTCGTCGGCGGGAAGGCACCAATTACCCTCCAAACCCACAGCTCGGCAACTACATGCATTCCAAGAGTCACCTACTTCACTACAACACCTCACAACCACCATTTGCCGGGCTCGTTGGTCCCACATGATAGTTTGCCAAGTTTAGTTCCTCGGCTGCTTTCATTTGGGAGGCGCAAAAACTACCAAGGGCAGTCTGGTGAGTCCCAATGATGTTTGCCATGCCTGGCATTGGATGACGCACTCTGAATTCATTCTCACTGTTCCGGATGCATTCACAAGCATTATAGGCAGCCTCTGCTCTTCTACTCACATGCCCAATCTCTACTGTGGCCCAAGGATTGCCTTTGCTGAAATATGAACGCGGCCGAGCTTGGCATGCCGCAGGATGATACGCACGTTACAACGTACGTTACCATTATATGGCAACTCAGGCTCCGATCCTCTCATCCACCTCAGGTGGTTCCCTCCTGATCAGAGATCGCGGGTTCGATCCCCGGCACCCCGGATACTGACAGGGCTGTCTCCCGGGACACACGTTTCCCCCAACCTTCTGCTGAGATACAGCCTGGTGCGACCCTGTTCAACAGGCCTTTGCAGGGGTTGCTGGCAGTGAGGGGTGATAAAGGGCTGTAGAGTACTGAGAGGGTTGCCTGTTGCTAACGATGCTGCAGGGCTCTGTCACGGGGCGTCGCACTGCTGTGGGGCCCTGCCACAACGGCCCTGTGTGGTCCTGCGCATCCTCCTGCAAGCCATGCATTGTGCACATTAGTCGTGGGGTGTTGTATGCCCTGTGCCCTCTGCCCTGGGCTGTCAGCCCGAGTGGGTGGCACAGAGGAGCCCTACGCCCAGAGACTGCGAGGGCCGGGTGAAGGGGGGTCCCCCAGCGCGGAAAACCGCCGTCCATTAGCGGCACTTTTGACACCGACCGTGAGGCACATGCCAACGTCTGCCCTCTGCAAACATCGGTAAGACCTCCCAATCGTCATGAGCCCTCATCGAATTCCGCAGGTGCATCGAGTCGCTCAGTATGGGGACGGGATCGTCGTCGATGGTCAGCCGAAGTATGTCCATCCGCATTCTGCAGCTGCCGGGCACGATGAGGGTGACCCTGGCCTCCGGGTGCACCAGCCAGGCCCCCGGCTGCCCGAACTGCACGGCGTGTCTGCGGCAGTACACCGCCCAGGACGTGGGCCGCCAAGATGTGCTTCCCATAGGCTCCGCGGACATCCAGGTGCAGATGCTGTACGAGCCCCCCGCGACCCCCGCTGTTGCCCGGCGGTCGCAGCCGCGTGCAAGTGACTTCTCGGTGGAGTTGGTCGTCGTGCATGCGGCGTCCGGGACCCTGATTCTCATCCTGGCGCTTGGGCTGTTTCTGGCGCTGCCCTGCTGCTTGTATTTAAGCTTCCGGCATGCCAGGTACCACTGCCACCAGTACTCTGCCATGCACTTCATCCGCCATCTCCGACCCTACTCGACCCGGGGCAATCCTGTATCCTCCTGGTCCCCCCCCCCCCATGGATAGTAACCGGTGGAGGGGGGGGGAGGGAACCGTCATTTTCAGTTTTCCAAATTTACTTAGAAGGTTTGATATTGAGCTTCTCCTGCGTGTTTGCTGGTTGGACAAGGTGGTCTTGTTGGTGCATTGCTGTGTACTTCCAATTTCTTGCATCCAAGGCACTACCCTGTACCCTGCATCATGCAGAATGCTTAGCTTTTCGCAATTTCCGCCATGGATGTCCATTCTAGTGGCCCCTGTTGAGCATGTGGAGCTCTTCAACGTCAAATACTCCAAAAACAAGTGGCACACGGAGCCCTTTTCTCAGTAGAGCTGAACATGCATCCCGAAAGGCAGTCTTCGGATCCTTTTGATGGTTCATATGCCCTCGTGTTTGCATGTTTTGCTTGGGACACGTCCTTTGTGTTCCCTCGGGGGGGGGGGGGCGAGGGAACCGTCACTTTGGGTATGTTCCCCCGGGGGTGTGAGGATTCCGTCGCGCGCAGGCGGTTGCTATCCGGGGGGGGGGGTAACAATGGGATGTCTTGAGGGGGATACAATTTTCTTCTCTAATTCTACGCCGTGGGCCCAGGGGTAGCCCCCCCTATGCCCTCCCTCCTCGGGTTGCCTCCCCCATTTCCCTTCACCCCACCCTGCCCGACCATCGATCACCGATCACCGATGGTGATCAAGCGGTCAGTAGAACTACTGTCCCTTACCCCCCCCCCCCTTGTAATCCCCCCCCCCGCCTTGCAATAGCCCCCCCCCCCCCCTGGGGGGCAACGGTCACTTGGCCCAAAAAGCATAGAAAACACCAGGCGCCAAAGGCGCCACAGAAAATCTTTACAAGGCGCCGAAGCTGATTTACACTATGATACTATGGCACAGTTTAGTTGTGCAACCCCCCCCCCCCCCGCAGGGGGGGAACCGTTACGATATTGGTGGGGAGATTACAAGGGGGGGGGGAGGTAGGTGTCCCTTGGCCAACGCCCCTCGCTGGCACTGCGCTGTCATCACAATACGACGGCGGCCCTAATGGCTGTTAGTGCGGGGAGGGGCTGGAAGGATCGAAGACCTTCGGAGAGCATCGGGGTGGGGGGCAGCAGGTGGGGACCGATCAAGAGCATTGGCGGGTGCCTTGTTTGATTGACACGACTGATGTCCTGTGTGGCTGTGCGCCAACCGACGGCAGCCGCAGGGGAACTGACAGGCGACGCGGGGTACGGGCGGACTCATTATGATTGGGCGCCATGCCCCACATTCCACTCAATAATTGGACGAGACTGGGAAGCTGAACGGTGACGCACAAAATGAATCGAGTACCACTGAACCTGCGCCCTCGCCCTACAACAGGTGTGAGTGAGGGGAGGGCCCTGCGATCTCAGTACCGCCAGCCGAGGGCACGTCCATCCACCGCGGGCACTGAACTCATTTTCGACGATGGACGCGTGCCTACAATCACATAAAACCGTTTGTCTCTCTTGGGTACAAATCGTTGTTTCGACTGGCAAACGACGAATAGGCACATATTTTTCATGGTTCTTTCAGTTTTGGGAGAGATTGAGCTGCTTGTGACGCTTCGTCCTTTGGTATTGCAGTTCTACAGTCCAAAGAAGATTTCATGCCCCGGTGCATATTCATCTTTTCACTTCGTTTTTTTTAATGCGCACACCTGATTTTTGTGCAACTTGCGTACGGGAACATCGAAATTGGGTTTGATGACGGCCATGTCCCATTCCATTTCGACAACTCCGCAGATGGATCACAACCCGACCCCAGCCCCTCGAGTACTATGTGAAGCTGCAGCACCGCCTCGGCTTCAAACACCCGCGCTGGGCCAACCCCTGGGTCCAGGTGGGGCTCGTGGCCGGGCTGCTGCTGATCGGCATCGGCACCATCTGGTACGTCGTCCTCCGCGCCCTTCGCCACGCCGACACCGTCTCGTTCCCCGCGGAGGTCCTCGGCCTCGCGATTATCGCCCTCGGCCTGCTGCTGTTCGGGGCGGTCGCTCTGCGGGCGTTCCGGGAGGACCTGGCCTACGTCTGCCCCTTCTGCGACGAGCCCGCGTCGCGCTGGCGCTGGTTCGGGGTGTACCTCGTGGAGCCGCCGCCGGGGTCGAAGGTGACGGAGGTGTTGCCCTGGCGCAAGGCGCACCGGCGCTGCGCGAGCTGCGTGGACTGCCGCAGGCCCGTGGTGGTGGACTTCTGGCCCCACGCCGCCCGGGAGCGGCCGTACCATCGCGCGTGTTGGGACGCGCGCTGCCGGCGCCTCTGCGACCACCCGAGCGAAGTCGCGGGCTGGCTCGCGGCGCCGCAGCTCAGCAAGGCCGAGCAGGCGCGCATGCTCGCGGGCGTGATCCGCGGGGGCAGCCACGCCTGCGCGACCGCAATGCTGGCGCGGCGCCCGGACTTGGACCTGCTGCCGCTGCCGGACGCGCCCACCGCGCTGCACACCGCGGCCGCCGCGGGGGAGTTGGCGCTGCTGACCACGCTCGCGGAGCGGCGACCCGGCTGCCTGGACGTGCTCCCTCCCAGTGGGGCGCGCGCGCACAGCCTCCGCATCACCGCGCTGGACCCGGGCCGGGGCCGGAACGACCTGTACGTGCCGCAGCCGCCGCTGACGTACAACGACAGGCCGGTGTATGTGGGGCACGCCTACGGGCACTACTTATACTACTACGAGCACCAGCAGGGCACTGCGCCGGAGCTCGATGACAAGGGCGCCCCGAAAGCAGCGCCGGCCCCGGGGTGGTGCATCACGGACTATCTGGGCAGCGGAGCACCGGAATACCGCCTCAGCATTGATGACGTAGTGGACACCCCAGTCTACCGCGATTCCAACTCGAAGCAGGTCCCAGTTCCGTGTCATCGACAAGCCCTGCGTGACCACCGCAACACCGGGGGTCCCTCTCTCCAGAGCCCCCGTACCCTCCGCCAATGCGGATGAGCCGCAGTGTCTGTGGCGCATGCGTGTCACCACAATCCACGCTCACTCAGGGCGTGGCCCTGAGGCGGCAGGGGTCGTATGAATGGAATTCTCTGTTTTGTAACTCATAGCGAAATGAGGGACTGGTTTCTCGCCCCCTCTTGTGTGTGTTTACCCCCCCTCACTTCTGTGCAGTAACCCCCCCTCCCGACACACACATTTGCGTGTAGTAGCCCCCACTTGTGTAGACCAACATGTGCAGAATTGACCGTGAAATCCAAAATTGCCCCAAACCCGGACAACAGCCCCCCCCCCCCCCCCGCTCCTGTTCCGGACCCCTCTGCTGACGCCGCGGGTGTTGGGGTGCAGAAGTGCATGGAACCACCCGCCGGTGCAGCCCTGTTGTCATGAACAAATTAGCACCTGAAACCCACCTGAAGAGGCCCCGCGGGGAGAAGGGGGACTGCTTGCACGGGGCGGGGACCAGGGACGCGCACGTGACGGAGGATTTGCACATGTGTGACCGGTGCCGGCAGCTTTGTCCCGACGCTTGATGTTCCAATTCCACGATTTCGAGGACCACGTGCCCGCACGCCCCCCCCGGTCGTCCCCGCACGCTCCCCGGCCTGGCCCCCGCCGTCCTCACTGCACCCTCTCGGGTCCTCCCCGGAAGTGGCGACGCTCCCTTCCACAGCAGCACGTTTGCAGCGTTTGCTGCCGGCCACCTCATCGAGGGCAGAGCGTGCACAGTCTGCGTGAAGCGACGGAAGTAGTGGGAGGAGCCACAGGCGGTGGTGCCCCCCCACCCCCCCCTTTGCGCTGGGCTTTACTTTGAGCCCAGCAGCAGGGCAATGGGACAATTCATAAGGAGGTTGCTGCGTCCAGACACGAAATGCGCAGTTTGAGCGGAGTTTGAAGTGTGATCAGAGCCCCTTTGCACTGGCACACTTTCTAAGCAGGCCGGCCCTGGACAGTCACCCGTGCCCCCCCCCCACCCCAGCGCGCACAAGTCAGTGCTGGAGTCGGCAAACCCAGCACGGACTCGGAGTGTGCATCTGGATGCACCTGGTCAACGGCACGGGCAACAGCCCGTCTCTGGGACAGCTGACCCTGGAGTAGTCAAACAGGACAAGTCATCCAGGGGCTCCGTTGACACAACCAAAACACGTTCGGGCCCACAGAGGGTCAGAATGAGCAGTGGCGAGAGGCCAATAGGCGCCGCCAAAGGCAAACAATCAGATACCGAGGCCTTGTGCCAACCCCCCCCTCCCCCCCACACGCACCCACCCACACCCACACCCACACACACACCCATACACACACACACACACACGTAGATGACCCAAAGCGACCAAGCACAAGCAAAAGCAGGGCAGGCACTGGTCGGAGGTAGAATCTCGTCAGGCCGCAGGCCGCAGATAGTCAAAGAAAAGTCATGACCATCGACGACTAGGCGCCTTTTTGAAGCAGACCGTCGTAGCTGGAAAGCAGTGCACTGGGATTCTCCAAAGCAGAGATATGCGGCACTGCCTCTTGCAGTGCGGTCATCGTGCACACACACACACACACACACACACACACACATGAGGTTCTGGTTCAGCGATAGGGGCGGGCAAGGTCTCACAGAGTGCCAACTCTCACGCCTGCACGAATGGGACTGCCGCCCTTGCATTGCACATGGGTCTCCCTCATTAATACTAGTCCTTTTGTCGCGCCGCGACACCAGTGGTGGGCGGGGAGCCGGGGGGAGGGGGGGGGGGGGGCAGCCAGTCCCTGACCCATAACCCCCTCGCTTAACCCGTCGCAGCGTCCAGGACTTTAATCGGCCCTTCCCCTCGTTAATACTAGTCCTTCCGTCGCGCTGCGACACCAGGGGTGGGCGGGGGGAGGGGGCGGCACAGCCAGTCCCTAACCCATAACCCCCTCGCTTAACCCGTCGCACAGCGTCTAGGACTTTAATCGGCCTTTGCCCTTGTTAATACTAGTAGCAGCTCCAGCAGCACTGCCTGGAGCTGTGGACGCACCGGCTATCGACCCCGGGGACTGGCTGCAAGGACTATTTCCTGGCGGGGTACCTGCTGCGCCGCCCGGGGGGGGGGGGGGGGGGGCAGCGCGCCCGTATTAGATCATGCGCGCGCAGCGCCCGAGGGTAGTGGGTGTGGCTCGGCCGCGCCCGCCGCCAGCGGCGGACGTCAGGCCTGCACCGTGCCGCTTGTGCCCCATCCACCTGAAGCCGCAATGCGAGCAATGTCGGCTAGCGCGGCGGGGAGTGGCGCACTGCTGCGCGCGGGGTCACGAGGACACCCAGTGGTAGTGGCGGGGGCGGCGGCCTCGTCAAGGGTCCTGCAGGCGTGGTTGGCACCCCCCGAGCCGCCAGCGAAGCCCGGCGGTGGGGGGCTGCCGGCAGTGGCCGGACTGCCGCACGCCCAGCCCACCGGCTCGGCGCGGTCGGGTGCAGAGCACCCTGCCCTGGGTGGGGAACACCGCCCCCCCCCTCCCCCACTGGATCCAGCGGGCGCCCCGGCAGGAGGGGGGGAACGCCCGGTACGGGCGGAGAGCCTCAGTGGCTCGGGACTGATGGGGCTGGGAGGGCAGCTAATCCGCCCCCCCCCCTCCCCTCCCCCGGCGCTGGCGCCCCCGGTGGCAATGTCGCCCTCAGTGGCGGAGCCCGGGGGCGCGCGTCCCATGAGCGACGTTTTTTGCGAGATATCGCGCGCGCTGATGGCGTCCCGGGCACCGCCCGGCTCACCGCGCACAGGCCGCCCATCCCAAACAGTGTGCGCTGCCGCGCACCTCCCGCCGCTGGCACCAATCGAGGGTGCCCCTTGTGGTGCCGGGAGCAGCAATGCCACAGCCCCCGGTGCCCCCTGCATGACTTGCCCGCCGGGGCCCTGTGCGCGTCACATGGGGTCTGCATGGGGCATCGCTACCCCACCCTCCTCGTCCCCGCCCGCTGCGCCGGCAGTGGCAGGGGCGGCTGGGGGTCATTGTTGGCGGGCGCCTCTGGCGCGTCTCCGTCCGGCGCTGGAGCGTCTGCACCCGCGCCTCGCGCCGGTTGCACTTCCGCGGCCTCCTGTGGGGGCAAAGGAGGGGAAGGGGGTAAAGGGGGTAAAGGGGGGACGGAGGCAGGTGCCTCCTCCATAGCGCTGCCGGTCCCACCTCCCTCCCCCTCTCCCGCGCAATGCGGTGGGGGCGGGGCGCCCTGCCCCCCCCCCCCCCCAGGGAATGGGCAGCGACGACCACAATGGGGGGGGGGGTCACAGGGGTCGGGCGCCGCGCCGGCACCCATAGGGCGCTCGGGGAGCCCCCGACGGGGCCATGGGAGGGCAGAGGGGGGCGGACACCTGACCCTGGGCGCCCAATCCTTCTGTCGCGCCACGACATCAGGGGTGGGCGGGGGTGGGGGGGTCCGGCGCAGCCAGTCCCTAACCCATAACCCCCCCGCTTAACCTGTCGCACAGCGTCCACGACTTTAATCGGCCTTTGCCCCTCGTTCCCACTACACGGCGGCCAGGACATTAAAAGCCTTCAACCCTCGTTCCCACTACGGAACACACACACACACACACACACACACACACACACACACACACACACACACACACACACACAAAGTGCACACCTCCGACACACATGTGTCCTCTCGCATTCTTGACAAACAACGGCCGGGCAGGGCGCCGTAAAGAAACAGCAACCCGACCGAATGTCACAGGGGGGGGGGGGGGGGCATGGGCTGGATAGTGCTTGTGAAGCGCTCACAACAACAATCCGCTTTAGACTGCGACCCATTTCTGTTGTTTTTTTAAGTGCATTTCAGCGAATGTTGCTGCGATGGGGTGACAAGTCCCCCACGACCCCCTTTGCCCGTTGGCCGCGCGGGTCCAAAAGTCGGGTTTCCTGACTCCAACAGTGCTCACGTGCAGGGGTCGCGGGGGGGGGGCATGGTTTTGGTTGGGCCGGGGGGGGGGGGTACTTAGGTGATCCATCGCCCCCAAGTGCCCAGAAGCCGTTGGGACCCCGGCCTCGGCGCTGTCTCGTGCCGGACATCCCGCGTCTGCTCCCGCGCCCGCCGCCCCACAAATCCCGTCGGGTCTCAGGTGGCCTTCGTGGGGACTTCGGAGGACAGCGAGGACGCCGCAAAAGGGCGGTGGTGGCAGCGGTTGTTGCCTGGCCCCAAGGCCCGGACCACTTGGGGCCCTGCGAATCCCAAGTCCCGCGCCGCCGGGCCGAAGTCCTGGTGGCGGCGGCCCACGCAGCCCACAGGGCAGCCCTCGGTGCCGTCTGACGCCGGGTCAGAGGCCTGCGCGCTGCGGAACGACGAGGGCGCTGCCGGGCCGATAAAGCCGAGCGTCGCGGACCTGCTGGCCGCGGCCGAGCCCGGCCGCTCGCTGCCGGTGGCCGACGTGGTCCGCTTGTCGGCAGAGGACGTGGGGCTGCAGCGCATCCCGAACGCCGTCTCGTTGCTGGAGGCGGCGGTGTCGTCGGGCGATGCGGCTACCATCCACTACGTCGTGGGCGTGATCAGGTGTGTGACCGTCAGAGGGGTCTCTTGGGGGGTGAATGCCGTTAGTCGGGGGCCATCGCGCGATGCCAATGGAAGTGACTGTGCGGCGTGCACTACGCCTGTGCAGTACCGGCGGGGCGGGCATTCGAGGGGTGTCCGTTTTGAGGGCGTCATGGGGGGGCTCGGGGGCGGGCAATCGGACGGTGAAGGCGTGGCCCACGGCACGGGCTTTCGCCCAAACCCAAGCCCAGTCCCGCGGCAGCCGCTCGGCACAGCCCCCCGTTGTGCTCTGCACAGGGCGCGGCATCCCGCGTGCCTGCGCTGGCAGTGCCACCTCGGAGATGGGCTGTGGGCCGCCTACCCCAACGCCATCCAGCAGCAGTTTGCGCAGGCCCAGACGCGGGGCGTGGCCCGCTTCTCCACGCAGCACGAGCACGCGACGGTGACGGTGGATCTGCAGGCGATGCAGCAGACCAAAGGCACGGATGTGCAGCCCATCCGATGGCATTTGCAGACGATGATCCAGTACTCGTTGGGGGAGGCCTGGACCAGCACCTCCGACGTCACCGACGTCCCGGACTGGGAGCGGGCGTTCGTGGGAGCGGCGTCCGGGGCTCTGGCGGCTGCTACTCCGGACGCGGCGACTCTGGCGCTGTTGGTGGAGCTCCGGGTGCCTGCCCTGCCCTGTGCCATGCGCTGTGCTGACCTCGTGCAGCTGCCCCACACTCCCCTGCCCTGCCCCCACACTGCACTGCACTGTCCTGCACTGCACATCCCTGCGCTTGCCGCGCATGGTCCTGCCCTCCTCCAGTGCCCTGCCCTCCTCCAGTGCCCTGCCCTCCTCCAGTGCCCTGCCCTCCTCCAGTGCCCTGCCCTCCTCCAGTGCCCTGCCCTCCTCCAGTGCCCTGCCCTCCTCCAGTGCCCTGCCCTCCTCCAGTGCCCTGCCCTCCTCCAGTGCCCTGCCCTCCTCCAGTGCCCTGCCCTCCTCCAGTGCCCTGCCCTCCTCCAGTGCCCTGCCCTCCTCCAGTGCCCTGCCCTCCTCCAGTGCCCTGCCCTCCTCCAGTGCCCTGCCCTCCTCCAGTGCCCTGCCCTCCTCCAGTGCCGTGCCCTCCTCCAGTGCCCTGCCCTCCTCCAGTGCCCTGCCCTCCTCCAGTGCCCTGCCCTCCTCCAGTGCCCTGCCCTCCTCCAGTGCCCTGCCCTCCTCCGGTGCCCTGCCCTCCTCCGGTGCCCTGCCCTCCTCCAGTGCCCTGCCCTCCTCCGGTGCCCTGCCCTCCTCCAGTGCCCTGCCCTCCTCCAGTGCCCTGCCCTCCTCCAGTGCCCTGCCCTCCTCCAGTGCCCTGCCCTCCTCCAGTGCCCTGCCCTCCTCCAGTGCCGTGCCCTCCTCCAGTGCCCTGCCCTCCTCCAGTGCCCTGCCCTCCTCCAGTGCCCTGCCCTCCTCCAGTGCCCTGCCCTCCTCCAGTGCCCTGCCCTCCTCCAGTGCCCTGCCCTCCTCCAGTGCCCTGCCCTCCTCCAGTGCCCTGCCCTCCTCCAGTGCCCTGCCCTCCTCCAGTGCCCTGCCCTCCTCCAGTGCCCTGCCCTCCTCCAGTGCCCTGCCCTCCTCCGGTGCCCTGCCCTCCTCCGGTGCCCTGCCCTCCTCCAGTGCCCTGCCCTCCTCCAGTGCCCTGCCCTCCTCCAGTGCCCTGCCCTCCTCCAGTGCCCTGCCCTCCTCCAGTGCCCTGCCCTCCTCCAGTGCCCTGCCCTCCTCCAGTGCCCTGCCCTCCTCCAGTGCCCTGCCCTCCTCCAGTGCCCTGCCCTCCTCCAGTGCCCTGCCCTCCTCCAGTGCCCTGCCCTCCTCCAGTGCCCTGCCCTCCTCCAGTGCCCTGCCCTCCTCCAGTGCCCTGCCCTCCTCCGGTGCCCTGCCCTCCTCCAGTGCCCTGCCCTCCTCCGGTGCCCTGCCCTCCTCCGGTGCCCTGCCCTCCTCCAGTGCCCTGCCCTCCTCCAGTGCCCTGCCCTCCTCCAGTGCCCTGCCCTCCTCCAGTGCCCTGCCCTCCTCCGGTGCCCTGCCCTCCTCCAGTGCCCTGCCCTCCTCCAGTGCCCTGCCCTCCTCCAGTGCCCTGCCCTCCTCCAGTGCCCTGGTGCCGGTGCCGTGATCAAGGAGTCGGTAGGGGTACCGTAGGTATCGCTTGGCCAATGCCCTTCGCTTGCACTGCGCTATCATTACCAAACAACAGCGCCCCTGAGCGAGGCCGTCGAGTAGCTCACGACCACCGTCGGTTGGCCCACAACCGCCGTCTGTGTTGCTGTTGCCGTTGCCTGTGCCCTGGCGTGCGATCCACTGCCTCAGAGGACCAAGAGCCTCGGCAGACGTACCCGTCTGAGACAGGCTCGACCTCCGCCAAGGAAGGGGTCGGGGTCAAGGAAAGGGGCAGGGCAGGGGCACGGGCCCGGTACAGAGGCAGGGGAGGGGGTCCTTGGGCACGGGTAGGGGCGAGGGCTGAGGGACTGCACGCATCGCCAGTGCGAGTGTTCGCGTTCGCGATCCCACCCCCTCTTTGCCGAGTCCCCACCACCGTCTCTGTCTCGGGCTCCGCTCGCTCCATTGGTCCTGTTCGTGCCGCGGTCAGTACCCGCAAGTGTTGTGTCCGAAGAAACAGTCGGGCCACGCAAGGGGGCCTGTTGTTGTCCGACGCCTCGACCCTTCGAAAGTAACAGTCATCCGGAGCATCTGACCCCTCTTCTTCGTCTTTTTCTGGCGTATTTATTTTGTTGGTGTTGTGATGCCAAGTGAAGCGAACGCGGGGCACTCCGTGGGGCACATACGACGTAGGCCCCAGGAACAGCCCAACACCGCAGCGCGCCCGCTGCTGGTGCCGGGGCAGAGCACAGTTTGCCCCCCGGCCCCCCTTTGCGACGCTGTGTCAGGGGATGTCCTTTGTTCCGCTCGTCTCGTGGCATTGCAGGTGGTGGACCCCTCGCTGTGGAGCCCCGCCTGCAAGGACGTGCCGTGCCGCGAGATGCGGGCTGTGGAATGCCCGAGGCAGCCGCTCTTTCTGGCCGCGCTGGAGGATTACTTGGCGGACGCGCTGCAGGTGCCGGGGGACATCATAGGGGGCCTCGGTGGTTGCGCCAACCGCCGCGCTGACGTCTCGCGCCTGTTCGCCGCGCAAAAGAGGGGCGCCGGGGGCTCCGCACGCGCATCGGATGGGGCGCGGCTGCCGAGTGAGAGCCGGATGGTGGACGGGCTGACGACGCCCGACAGCGACATCCGGAGCACGTTCTACGACCCGGACTACCGCAGCGACCAGGGCACCATCGAATTCTGCCTCGCGCTGCCGGACAACCGCCTGGGCCTCCCGTTTGAGCCCGCCGCCCTCGCGGAGATGTGCGGGGAGTGCGTCGTGAAGATCTGCGAGCTGGGCCGGCAGCGGGTCACCCTCAGCCCCCGGCACATCGCCCCGATCTACGCGTACACGTACGAGTTGCACGGGCCTGACACGGAGCAGATCTACGGCGCCATGAACAGGTTTGCGTTGAAAGGGGTCCGTCACTCGGCGGCCGGCGCTGTGCAGTGGGTCACTGTGATGTCAATCGGATTAGAGGTATGAGTGGTAAATCTACCCAAGTTGAGGTAAATCAAGTTAAATCCAGCTAAATCTAGCGAAATATACCTAAGTCCAGCTTCAGAGGTGTCCTTCAGAAGCAAAATGGGGTCCGCGAGTCGGCATGCGTGCTGTAGCTGTAGCTGTACTTACCATTGTCACGTAAGGGGGGGGGGGCTTGGCATGACTAGAGGCATGACTAGAGGCATGACTAGAGGCATGACTAGAGGCATGACTAGAGGCATGACTAGAGGCATGACTAGAGGCATGACTAGAGGCATGGCTGGAGGCATGGCTGGAGGTATGAAGAGAGGAAGTGTAGTGGATATCCTTCCGGAAGCCATGCCATTGTGCCTTTATGGGGCACCTGTCTGCACATGCCCCCTCCGGGTCCTGCACGTCCCTGTGGTATCTCGCCTCCGTGTCTCTCTCTGCGGTCTCTCCGCTCTCTCGTCTCTTCGCACGTACGCCCCCTGCCCTCGCGCCTGCTTTCGCTGCCGCGTCCAGGCCCTTCTGGGCTTCTGCGCCACCATGTCTGCACCCCTCCCCTGCGTGTGCCCCCCTTTCCCCGAACTATTCCCCCATATCTCTCGCTCCCTCACGCCGTGCGTCACTTCGAATGGCGCTGACGTCCACACATCTCCCGCAGGGCCATGCGGCTGCACGACGCCGACGGTGTAGACTTCTGGCGGCCCCTCATTTGGCAAGTGGACTGCGCCCTGCAGCTGCTGCCCACGCACCGCGGGAAACTGTACCGGGGCATCAGCGTGCGCTTCAGTGAGCAGGACTACAGGACCGGGCAGAAGGTGTGGTCGCACGTGCACGCCCCAGTGGTCTGCTCGCGTTGGGCCCCGTGTTGGGGCTGGTGGATCCACAGGGCCGAGCATCTCGTGTACGCGGGCCGCGGGCATCCGCCACAGACCACCGGCGGGAGCCTTTTTTGGACCAACGATGCATCAAAAATGGGTTTGCTCTACAGAGTATATTATTGCGCATTTTGGGGCCGCTTTGACGTGTTGGGGCCCTTTGTTTGTGGACGTATACGGTGCCCTAGTGCCGTGCGGGGGAGCCTTGCCTGCGGCTTGGAGGAGGGTGTAGAGGAGAGAATGTGCCACGGGATTGCGGGGCACAAGTCCGGCGTCGAAGGACCACCCGCCGACCCGCTGGCGCGCGACTCGGCGCGGAGCCACCGTGTCAACCCTCGGGTTCGAGTGCACGGCGTCTGGGGGGCCTTTAGGGCGGTGGTCTGGAACAAGTTTTGTTTGTCAGGAATCGATACGTGCGTCCCACAAAGGGCCGCTCACTCAAACTTGATTTCCCCTCAGCCAAAAGACCTTCCCCCCCTCTTATAAACGAAGCCTTCGTCTGGAGCCTTCGGCTTCGCTCCCGCCGGTTGAGTTGTTGTGCCCTGCGCATGACCACCGGTTCATACCACGTGGCACGCAAATGTGGGATGTCGACCAGAGACGAGCCAACGGGGTCTGTCTGGGGAGCCTGCGTCGGATTCCGATTTTGATTCGGCGTCGTTGTCCGAGGCCTGGGGCGCAGGGGAACGCAGATGAAGTCACTCGTTGAGTCTGTGCTACATCTTTCGGATTTGCTGCATTCGGGTGCTGCCTTCTGCGGTGGACCCCCGAGGGTGGGGGTGAGCTGTGGGCAGGGGTGTATGAGAACGGCTGACAACCGCAGGAGGAGGGGCGGTGCCCCCCCTGGACCCCCTCCCCCCTCCTGGACCCAGATTTCATTGTGGGAAAAAATGAAATTTACAGATGTGGACCGTTTGTGGGCTCTGTCTGCGTCGGTCCTCCCGCATCCACAACAGCGCGTGGGCAGCACAATACCGCCCATTCCGAGGGACACTTGGAGCATTGGTACCGGGGCGGCAGGACATGCGCTTTTCGAGGGGCGCTCTGTCCTACCTCTCAGCCCGGCGACGGCTACGGTGGTACCCGATGCGCGGGGGTGAGGGGTCATGCCGTTTGTTGGTGACCCCCCCCCCCTCCGCCAAAGGGGCACAGGCACTAGTTGACCGCAGGTGCTGCCCACAGCCAAACATGTATTAGAAGAGAGGACAGATAGGCTGTTTGCGCAACAGGAGCGGGAGCCCATCAGGGGCAGACCAGCCGTGAGGGGGAAAAGCACATATGGTGGACGGCCGGGACAGCGCGTGGAGGAACAGGGCACCTGGGCCTCACGCACACAGAAACACAGCGAGGCAGGCTACGGACGGCCTGTGGACAGAGGCGCGTGGACGGCCAAAACAGTCAAATGACCCCGGCAACAACCAGCACATCCTCAATATGCCAATTATTGGGCGCCGCTGACACGCAAACGGCACACCATACCACATTCAGCGCAGCCCCAACACACCAACTACTGGGCTCCGCGAACGCGGAAACGACACCAGCAAGAGCAGCGGCCGCAGCGGCCGACAGAAAGCAGCGACCCGACGCAACATGCGAAGGGAAGAACGGGTGACGGAATGTCACACAGGGGGTCTGGAACCCAAAAGTTTGTCTTCCATAAATTGCCCAAATCAATATGCGCCCTCACCGCCGTCGCCGGGTCGCGCGCAGCCGCCATTCGCGGGCGGAGTTGGGGAGGGGGCGGGTTGGGCTGTGCGACCGTCGGTGTCCAGTACCCGTTGTCCCCCGCGCCCGGCCCCCAATCAGGTGTGCTGGCCTGCGCTCTCAAGCGCCTCCGCCGAACGGGCAGTGGCGCAGGCCTTTGTGAAGAACGACGAGGGGTCGCTGTTCTTCGTCCAGAGCACCGGCGGCCGCGCCATCTCGCGGTTCTCGAAGTACCCGGACGAGGCGGAGGTGCTGGCCCACATCCCCCGCCCTCCCCTGTGCCCTGTGCCACGCCACGCCTCACTGCCCGGACCGGACCCGCCGTCGTGTTGTCCGACGGAGCAGCCGCTGTCCGTTAGGCCGCAACGGTTGACGCTTCATTGACAACGGCCGCAGTTTTCTTGACCGCCTCCCGCCGGCAACACCGCCACGGCCTCTCAGTTCTGCCGCAGCTCCGGGGCGAAGGGTGTCCTTTTTGGTCCATAAAAAAAGACGGCAGTGCCCCCTCTGCAACCTTTTCCTTCGTCCAGTGCACCGCCAGCACCTGAAAAAGGGGGGGGGCGTTGTTCATTTTCTTGGAGGAGTGGACACGTCCTTTAGAACGCCCCCCCCCCCCCTCTTCCGTGGGTGCCACGCCGGCTGTGATCGAGTAAGAATGGGGGCTGTCGATGGGTCGAGGGACAGTTCAGGCTGGAGCCTGAGGTTGTGGTGTCCTCTCCCGGCGGCTCATCGTGAAGTTGTGATTCGGGGCATGCGCCACAGCGCGGGCCTGTGTGGGGGCAGTTACACCCGCGCCAGCGTTCGCACACTCCCGAGTAGAACCGAGGCCGCAGGCACTGTCGGATGCAGCCGGCCTCCGTTGCTGCGCCGACGCTGCAACAAGACGCCCCATCCAGACGCCAGCAGAAGGGCGGTGACTGTCGGACGCCTTCGAACTGACAATCGCTGTCCCCCTCACCCCCGCCCCTCCCTCGTTTTTGCCGAGGCTCGGAGGGTGTGACCTCCTCAGCCCCTCATCCTGCCTCGGCCCTTCCGGTGCTGATGCTCAAAGAATAGGGTCCCCTTAGCCCCCTTCCCATGCCATGCGTGCTTCACGGGGGAGGGGCCTCTTATGAGGGAAGGGGGTCTGCCATGGCATGGGATGGGGATGTGGTGGCAAGACGAGCAAAGGATGCAGGGGTGAGACACATTCCCATGACCCTCTAGACTGCACCCCGGACCAGCATTTCCGACACCCTTCACCCAGCATACAACCATTTGTGGAGTACAATGCTGTTCTTCTTTGTCCATGTAGTGTCCACGGGGTGTTCGCCACTCAAGTACATGATACAGAAGTGGTGTTCTGTACCAAGTACATTATCTAAGATGGCCCGGCATCAGATGGTGTCGGGGGCACCACGAATTTGCGTTTTCGGGGGGACTGAGACCTCCTCCCCATTAACTGCTGATGCATGAAGGGGCATGTGCAACGAACCAGTTTGATCCCCCCGCCCTCCCCCCCGAAAACATGCACCGCCCCTCCCTCACCCTCACCCTCACCTTCAGCCTTACCCTCTCCTACGCTTCGGGGACCCTGCTGTGCCCTGCCCTGCCCACCACTGCCCTGCCCAGCACTACCCTACGGCCTGCCCTCGTTTAGGTGCTGTTCCGCCCCAACACGATGTTCGAGATCACATCCACTTTATACGGCGCGTCGGAGATCGGTCAGTTCTACTCCGGCACCGACAACATCGCGATGATGGAGCTCACGGGGGCTGCGGCGACTTTGGCCCCCGACCCCAGCGCCGGGGCTCTCACGGCCGCCACCGGGGCGGCGCCCTCGGGGCGTGCCATTCCCCGCGCGGGCCTGCCCAACGCCGACCGCATCCTTCTGGACGTGCCCCGGGACTTCTTCTTCCCGATGCTCAACGTCCTCACCGGCGCCGACGCCGTCGCCGCGGACATCTTGGAGGTCCGCGACGGCGACGGTGAGGGCAAGTTCGCGCAGGTGGTGGTGCTTCCCACCGCCAGCGGCTGCGAGCTCCAGCCTCTACCCGACCCGGAAGGGCTTGAGCAGGGCGGCGCTGATTCAACTGCAAGGCAGGTACACGTGTCAACAGATAAGGCCGAGGGATGCTGTGGATCGAAACGGAGGAATCCCCCCCCCCCTCCCCCAGGCTTTCGACCCCGCCCATGTGGGGGTAGGCGAGGTGTTGTGCCCCCAGCCCAAAAGTGGGTGCCTGCCCTTTTCATTTCACGGCCCCCTTCACCCCCGCATTGCTCAGCAACGGCCTGCGCCCGCAAGACTCTCCTGCTGCCGCGCTGTGTGCGTGCAGACAACAGGCCACGCGGATACACAGTGGGTTCTCGCTCCGACAGTGCGTTTTCGACGGCGTGTTCTTTACCCGCCAATTTGCATCGTCTTCCCTTTCCATTCCTCTTGCCTTTGGGTAGTTGCAGTCCAGTGGCTCTGGGTGGGTGGCTGTATTAAACCGGGGAAGTCTACCAAAGGTTCCACCTGCACCTTCGCTCAGCTCCCCTGAATTCAGTTGTACCCCTCTGTCCACGCTTTACAGTCCGGGGGCTGACTGAATGTCAGGCCTCTGCCAGCACTGGCAGGGGAGCGGACTCCAGGAGCTAAACGCTGCAATCGTGCGCAGTGGGGCCAAACGTTTCACATTCACCCACAAGACTGCTCCCCAGTGGCCACCTCAAATGTTCTCAAGCAACAACCCTGTGCACAAACAGCATACGGCACCCTCCGGCCCTTAGACGATGTATAGCACTCTTCCGTACACAAATGTACAATACAAAGAACAAAGAACAAGCACAAAGTGCACATGAAAGAGAAACAGCAAAATATATATTATGACATTCCAGCAACAAGTAACAGAGAGACCAATGGGCTGCGTGGCTGCCCTCTGCCCAGCAGGAGACCAATGGAATCACCCAGCATACAAACATTGTAGAGGTCACTGCTGTTTTGCTTCGTCCATGTAGTGTCCACGGGGTGTTCTCCACTCAAGTACATTATCCCGTACAGGCCCGCCATGGGAGGGTCTCAGAACTGGTCCATTTAGTGTCCGGGTGGTGTTCTGTACCAAGTACATTATCTAAGATGGCCCGGCATCAGATGGTGTTGGGGGCACCACGAATTCGTGTTTCCGGGGGGAGGGCCGTCTCATGCCATGCGTGCTTCACGGGGGAGGGGCCTCTTATGAGGGAAGGGGGTCTGCCATGGCATGGGATGGTGGTGTGGTGGCAAGACGAGCAAATGATGCAGGGGTGAGACATATTCCCATGACCCTCTAGACTGCACCCCGGACCAGCATTTCCACACACTTCACTTCATGTAAACCCCCAAGACCGTTTTAGTCAACGTATTTGGGTGAGGGATTCTGTTGTAACCCACCGATTCGTGTAATTTCCGGGCATGAGGCGGCAAATTCCTACCCATGCCATGCTCCTTGCAGAGGGTAGGGGGTGGTCTTATCAGGAGAGGGGGTTTGCCACGTCATGGGGGGCCTCCCTCCCGTAAATGCGAATTTGTGCTAGCCCGCAGCAAGCCCAATATTGGAGGGCATTGACGTCAGCCCGATGGCAGAGGGCCCCAGTAAAATGTGAAGGTGTTTGGACACGCTCACAGTTGTAGTGCAAACCTCCTAAATTATGGGACTTGGCACTGCTCGTGTGACATTCTTCCTTCCAAATCCCTATGCAACGCAGGCCTTACCAACCATGCAGCACGGATGCCCCCTATGTGAGCCCTCCCCCCCCCAAAAAAAAGTAGGGGAGATCTGACCAGCGGAATTATTGGCTCTGACTTGATGACTGACCTTCAATTGCTCTGTACGCATCCCACCGTGCACTTGTGTCTGACGTCACTTCTACACCCGGCAAACCAGCAAACCTTTTGGGGTTTCCACGAGGTTCCCTCGCCCGTAATGCCCTGTTTTCCGCCTGTCGTTGCCCCCCACCCTTCGCTACACATGCAATGGATGTCCTAAGGAGGACATCCTGTAGAAAGGCTGAGCCAAATGCAACGCAGCAGACACCCCACACCAGCAGGCCCGTGTAAGCAAGGTACGTCCGGCAACAAACTCCCAATGTGAGGTGGCGCACAGAGGCCTCGTCGGGTGAACGTGACGTGACCCGCTCGCAACCGAGTGAACGGCTGTGTGCCAGGCCATCCCCCCGCCCTCCCCCCCGCCGCCGCCCACTTCCATTCCCCACATCCCTGTGAACCAGGGCTCGTGGCTCAGTTGTCATGTCACGTGACGCCTGAACAAGTGGGGCTGGGTTTGAATCCCAAATGCAAATGGGGCGAAAAAGCCAACGCTCAGCCGACCCAAGCGCCAGGGTGCCCTTGGTGACCTCAAGGCTTCAAACAACAGTTCGCTGGTGCCCGGAGGTCGCCTGGGTATTCGACCTGCACCTCCGCCAGGCATCGCTGAAAAAAGGCAGTGGGCAAGAAGGGGCACAGCAACAGGGAATGGGTCGCAGCAGTAAATTGCATTTTCCGGGTCAGCTCAGCCCTGGCCCTCATAGCTCTGTACCCCTTGTGCGCGTTTCTTCTGCTTTTTCAAACGTGCACCAGGCGGTCTTCTGGTTTCTTTGGTTTTTATTTTTGTCATTGGTATTTTACTGGAGACCCTGTCCGTCCCCCTCCAACTGCCCTCAGTCACCGTCCAACCGCAATCCTTTGCTCTCCAATCGCTGTCCCCACTGCCATGCCCCCCTTCAGTTACGCCTGTTCTTGCCCCGCCACAATCGCGCACACCCACTTCACCGCGGTCCCCTCCCCATCCCCCCATCCCCCACCCCATCTCCCACACCTTCCAGGATTGCATGCCGCAGCAGTCCCCAGGGTTCAAACACTTCAAGGCGCCGCCCCCTCTGTCTCTGTCGCGAGACCCGTCCGAGGGCTTGCGCAACAGTTTCGAAGGCGTGGGCTCTGTGCCGGCGTCCACGCCCTTCTACCCCTGGGACTCAATGCGCTGGAGCACCGGCTCCCCCCGCGGCTCGGGACGCCTGGTGCTGGAGCTGCCGCCGGGCGCTGGAGCGCCGGGCGGCACGACGTCGGGGTGCACGCCGTGCGCCACCCCGCGCTGCATGCTGGTGCGCAACCCCTCCGTGCCTGACCCCGAGTGCCTCCCGGTCGCGATCACGCTCGATCCTCTGGTCTCGGATGGCGGAGAGACGGCGTCGGTGGATGTAGACCGAGACGTGAGGGTGTACGTGTCCGATGGTCTGCAGACCGGGACCGGGGAGGCTGCGTCCCCATCTGCCGGGGCGGATGTCATGGTGTACATGGACCCATTGTACGGGGGCAGGTGACCCCGTCCCTACGTACGGGTGCCGATGGTACGGGGCAGGCACAGCTCCACTGGGGCATCTGACGTGAAATCGGGGGAAATGGGGTCGGGGTGTTTCGGAGGCTTCAGAGGCCGCGGCTTTACTCCCGGCGCCAGTCAAGGCCCTCTTCCGAGCCTTTCGACCGCCCGGAGTCTCTTGTGGCATTGATGTGTAGCGGCGGTTGGGGGGCAGTGGTCAGCGAGGGCGATTGACGGAGGACCGACGGGGGTTGGGTATTACTCGTCGGACTCCGACGGCCGCGGGTGAATCGCGGAGTTCGGTGCTGATCGGTCTTGTTTTGTATTGCATTGCCGCTGAGTTTTTCATTCGGTTTCTCTTTTCTCTTGTTCTCACCGCTTTTGGCACCAATGGGCCTTTCTGCAGCCGCAGCCCCAAACGCATGTCAACCCCAGGCCCCACCCCAGGCCCTCCGCGTCCCCTGTTCTGTTGTGTAACCCCCGGGTTCGCCTTGGCATGACATCTTGACCCTCTGCATGGCCTTGGTCCACGTGCTCCAGCGCACATCTTGTCCATAGCCCTGTGGCTGAGCACCTTGACGCCCCACCACCAAATCTATTTTTTTGTGGGGGGGGGGGGGGCGTAGCAGATGGGGCTCGCAAGTCCGAGGGTTCGTTTCCCCGGCGTTTCCCTCTCCACATTTTTTACACGCCACCGCCCAGTGGCCAGGCACGCGGTCGTTTGTGATGTGGCTGGTACTGCGGAGCACTGTGAGAGTGGGTCATGGCCCAGGCGTCTGCTTTCGTAATTTTTGGCGAGGGCGTTGTTGTTGCCCGTTCCAGCCCCCACTCAGACCCCCCCAATAATCAAAATTTTATGGAGGACAAATAAGATTCGCCGCTATTCAATACCATTTTGGCATTTTCTTCCGGCCATTGCCTTGGCTCACAGCCGCCCCCCGCCCCCCCCCCGTTTGCCATCTTTCTGCTCCTGTGCCTACTACTGCTCTAAGGCGCAACAGATCCAGACGCCACACGGCCAAGAGGGGCCATGTGGCAGTGTTGCAGGCTGCATGACAGGGATGCAGGCCACCGCGCCAAGTGGGGCGTGAGCCCCACGGACGATGACATCGGCGGTAGTCATCGTCACAGCCTGCCCAACTGCAAATGGCCTCTAAACTACACCACAACAAGTGAAGACGTACAGATGTTGAAACGGGGAAGGCACTCGACTCCCGACCCCCGAATGAACTCTGTGCAGCTCAAATCGCGACCCATGACGATGCCGCTGAGAGCGATGAAAGCCCTGGTGGCAGGCGCGGCCGGAGCTCATTGCATGACGGAAAACGTGGCCCATTGTGTGGCCCTTTGCCCTCGCTGCCTGGCTCAGCCCCAGCAGATGGTGCAAGATGTAGGCAAACCGCTTTCGCAGGACGTCCATTTCGCTGTCATTAACCGACTGCATGTGCCTACCATCATTGCACGCTAACCATGGCACCACCCGGACTGTGCCCCTCCAGCTGCTCTTCCCTCTTACCCACTCACCATCCGTCTAAACTTGTGTGCACCTCAGTCTTGGCCCTTGGGAGTCCTCGGACTCGCCAGACAGCGACTCTCCCCCACAGCACTTGCTTTGTGTTCGCTGTCTTTGGGTGCCCCCCGACCCATGGGCATCGCAAGGACTCGCTGTAGCGCAGCTCTGCCCCCGCTGACGTGGGGTGACAGGGGGCAACTCAGCGCGTCGTGGACCTCGCTGGAGTGTTCGGCAGAAGGAGTTAAGACCTCCGGAGCTTGTGCACTACCCGAGGAGAGCCTGAGTCCCGTCCGCTGTTTCGGGATCTGCCTCGGCCACCAGGACAAAGGGAATGCCCAGTCCCCCCGCACCCCGCGACGCTGGTGGTCAGGTGGCCCTGAGCCAAAGCTCCAGGCCGTACCAGTGCAGGTGCAAGACCCCAACACCCCCTTTGGAAGGGCCCCTGAAAGGGTACACCAGTGATGCCAACGACATCAGGACAGTACCGCCAGGGCAGCAGCACCCCTGGGGTCGGCGTGCGCTTGCCTGCCCTCCTCACCCCCTCCCCTCGCCGGAAAGCGCCGGAAGTACCAACGGGCGAACCTACTACACCTTCTTGCCCCCTGAAGTGACAGAGTGTTCCGTGCCGGACGCTTTTGTCCACCACCAATGGGGCCGTCCCGGTTGGTAACCGCCAAACCTTGTACCTCAATGACGTGACCAACCGCCTGTGACCAACCGCCAGTAACGGCTTCGAGTCCGCCTCTTCAGCGTCGCCTCCCCCAACCCCACCCCCCAAGTGGCAGCACGCAGACCTATGGGACACTGTTTCGGGCCAGCAGGTCCATCAGTGTTCCAGGTCTGTAGTGTCTCATCGGTGCCTCATCGGTGCGCACTGTTCTTGGGGACTGGAAAGAGGGGCTCGAGCTCCCACATTTGGCCGCGCACACACACATCGAACCTTTGCTCTCGGAAGAGATGCCATGCCGTGTTCTGTTTGCATGCGTTTTAACGTTTTGTTGGTTGGGGGAGGGGCTATCTGGGGTACCGCTTGACGCGGTGCACACGCAGACCAACTGCCAGGGCAACCGCGGCCCTGGCAGTAGTGGACAGACCATAGCGGCAAGTGTGAAATGGCGGGGGAATGATTCGGCCGTGCCCGGGATAACCGCAAAAAGTGCGGGCGGTGAGCGTGCGGCGCATATACCCCCGCGGTTTTCCTGTCAGTTTGTGCCGATAGCAATAAAGAGAGTGTAGTGGACGGGGCATGAGACCCGCGCTGCTTGGGCAGAAGGCGCGAGGGCATGGGGGGCTTGTGCCCATGCGTTGTCCGTGCTTCATTGGGGGGGGGGCGCCCGTTCGCGGCCGCGTCCATCTCCACAACGGCCCGACACCGGCCGTTTTCAGGTCTGCCCGATTCGGACCTGCAGACTCAGCCTCTCGTTTCGGGGAGCATGCCCTCCCACAAGCGTCCCGGCCCATCAGCGCTGTGACGCTTGCGGAGGGGGGGCTCTGCCGCCCCCCCCTCTCCCTCTTCTGGCCTTCTGCATTGATTGCGTTGGCCGCCGCTCTTCACTCTCACGGTCTCCCCGTCTGTACAGTCATACGCCACTCGTGTGCACGACCTTTGACCTCCCACACGACCCCTGGACAAGGGCGACCCCGCCTGGAGCTGCGCACGCCCCCTCCCGCTCTGTTGTTCGAGCAACCTCCCCTCCCCCCCCCCCCCGACCCGTCCAGGCCCTTCCCCCTGAGACAGTAGACCACCTGCCACCACCTGTGCGCCGCCCGTCAGGCCGCAGACCACCAGGCGTGGCATGTGATGTTGGACTCTTGTAGAATATCTTGGCAAATTGTGAATCGCTGGCCGGATGCCCATCCCGGATTCTTCTCCAAAATCAACGTGCCACAGTTCGACGCCACCTTGTGGACCAGTTTCTGAAACTCTGGGCGGCCTTTGTTCGGCAACGGCAGGCCTGCGGAGTGTCTCGCCGTTGACACCAGAGCTCCTTTTAACAACTCGGCACCACTGGGGGTGGGGGGCTGGGGGGGGGGGGGGGGGGGGCACACCACCCACCCCCCTTTCAAAAGACTGAACCAAATTTTCTTCCGGGCCTTCGGCCAATCAAAAATTTTCTTTGTCGCCTTTGGCGCCAATTGATTGAGACCAAAAAGTTACTTCGGTGCCTCTAAAGCCTCAGCACAATGGGGTGAGTGGGTGGGGGGGGGCTGGACCCCCCTAGACCCCCCCCCCCCTTTTAAAAGGAGCCCTGGTTGACACTCCATGACATGCCGGTCATAAGGTGATGCATTGGCTTGGGGGCTGGGGGTCTGCAAGTTGTGCCTCCGCACGCCCTGTCCATGTTTGGCCGGCAGACGTGTGCCGTGCCCAAAATCACCTCGCAGAGGTTGTTAGATCAAAGCCAGGCAGGCGTATGTAGGGGAAAACGCCACATACCCCCCCATTTTGGCCATTTTGGGGCTATTCGCGTACCCTACCCCAAGGGGTTGAATTGTTAGTTTAACCCCTTGTAAAATCATTATTTTGTCCAATAAACGCATCCCCCAATGAGTTTTTGGTCCGGACCCCCCCCCCCCCC